>KK500197.1:88381-163713 GCA_000688715.1 Glossina pallidipes | reverse complement strand
GACCTATTATGAAAAACAATTGAGCTGAATGCAAGAACCAAAAATGAGAAACATCAAAACTTTAATGTAAATTAAGATATAATTCCTTTTTAAAATTCTTACACCTTTTACTTTATGCCTTTATAATAATAAGCCTTTTACAAGATTGCGAATAATTACGCGCAAAAAAACACTACTCTTTACAAAAAGACGAAGCAAACACGCCGCGATCAGTTGCCAGTATTTGAAGGGTAACACATATGTTTATAAATGCTATCTAGATTGTATATGTCTATAATTTTTCATATGCTCTGCACATTCTATTTATGTTTACTATGTGAATTATTCAACGATTATTCTATTTATTCGATCATAGTTCTGATGACCAAATTACCGTGTTAGATGGAGTATTGGGAGTGATTGATGGCCTTAGTTATTACTTAACTTAGTTATTAATTAGTTAATTATATTAACATATTAAATAATTAATTAATTAATTAATTAATTGAGAATTAATTGATAATTAATTGAGAATTAAATACATAATTAATTGAGAATTAAATATTGTAATTCTCGTGTAAATATCTTTAGTGTTATATTGTACTGTAATTTTTCCGTTACAATTGGATTCTTGATATTATATTATTGTTCTCTGATCTTGGTAACATTAAAGCTTTCAGACATGCACACTAATATTGAAGAAGCGGATGTGATGTAAACTAATACCATGGAAGCACTTCCAATTGCTGTGTTGAGGTTAGGTTACTGCAATTCGTAATCATGACTAAATATCTCAATTAATTCAAGAAAGCAGAATAGTTCAACCGCTTTCACGCTTTGGTATTGATTAACCTGAATTCTCGTCACATTCAGCACACTTTGCAATGATTCGCATGAAATAATTGGTTAGAAGTTACCACTGGACGAAAGGAATAGATATTGAAATTGTAAGTATGGTAAAAAACTGTGCAGATTGCTAATAATACCACGCTGTCAAAATCTATTAAAGTATTCGGAAGTTACCGTGGTTGGCGAATAACTTCACTTGAATTTTAGTTTACAAAAGAAGAGCTCCATATTATCCAGCTATAAATGGACAAAGTGAAATATATGTTTAAGTAATTGATAAAGATATATTGAAAACAATTATAATACATATAAAACTACCTAAAATTTAAATTAGCCCTATGCCAAAATGCGCATGTAGCAACTGGAAAGCCACGTTTAGCTGTATTTTCTCTTTTGCACAAAATCCCGGATATGATGGAACCGTATGTCTATATGCTTGGATCGCACATATTAGACAGACTTTGCAAGAAATTTTTGCGCCCCTTGATTGCTTCTGTAGCCGCCATACATTCGCTCTCGTAATACTTCTTCCGACTGATTTCTGCTTTTTACAATCTCATGTGATCGAAGAATCGCTAAATAAGTGTAGGAGAATGAGTAAGCGATTGTTTTTTTTCTGGTTGGATTTTTTTTGTCAATCGCGACAGTTCTGTTTTGATTGAGTAGTGATTAGTCATTAAAATTGGAGAAGTAAAAAAAAATTTTGACGTTTACAATTTTTGAATAAAAATCTTTTTGAACTGCGAATAGACAATTTTACTTTAAAAAGATTTTCAAATTAATTCATATCGATTATTAAAAAAAAAAAAAAAATAACCATTGTAAAATTTGTTAAAAACGTTACGGATACTTTTTAAACTATCGGGACAGGGCCCGCGGATACCACAAATTCCTGAACTCAAGAAATGCGAAGATTTGGTGATTTTTCCAGAATGAGTCAAAGCCCTAAAGAACAACAAAAATCCTAAAGTCTTCTGTATCTCCTATCGCATTTGAAAATAAATCCGCTGAATAGGCTGCAACGCATGTTCAAGTCTTTCGAAACATCACACACAATGATTGGTAGTGTTAACATTTTTCCTGATGTCAATTTGAACCAAAGTGTTTATGATAGTTATATGTTCAGACATCGCAAACTGAATCACTAAAACAGTATACTCGTCTCCTTCCATAATGCATTTGTAAAGCTCGTAGAAGGAGCAGATTAGAAATCTATGCCAACTGCAAACTCAAAGTCATAGACATACATTTCATATAACAACATCAATATGGCTGCCAGAAAACCGACTTCATCAATTCAGCAGCTCTTAATTGTTTAGTTTTTCTGTATAAAAAAAAAAAAAAAATTACTATAAAAATTCTTTTTTTTAAAACACGAATTTACATTCGGCGAATTTTTTAATAAGTGAGTTAAATTTTATTGTTAATTAAATTAGTTATTGTGTGAATAAGTTAATTAGTATTAATTTTGAAATTCATATTATTTAACATAATCATTAATTAGATATTGTATCGAATACCTAATTACTATTAATTTTTTATTGTTTATTTTAATTATTAAAACGTTTCCTAAATAAGTTGCTTTGTTTGTTATTGGCTGGTGAAGTAAGTTTACTCATTACACCACACTTCCACTTCCAACACGTGCAAACTATAAAAATTCTGTAGGGCAAATTCTCTTATGGACTCCTCAATTTCGGCGAGCTAGTTATACTTAGTTAAACCCCTTAAAGTATGCTACATAAGAACACAAAGCTCGTATATTTCTATCGACTTAGTTTTCTCTCCAATCAACGTCAACAAAACCCTTCAAATTGCCTCCTTGCAGCTGATAATATAACTTCAAATTAACAGTATCAATGTGCTTTGATAATTTTTTTTAATTGAAAAAGGCATTTGCGAAAAAAAGTTTGAAGTATATAAGTCAACCAAATATTTCCCATCATTTTGCACAAATCTATAGATAGTAGAAGTGGCAACACTCGAACAGACAAATAGGATATGATCACAAGATTGTAAGATCCCACATATTCAGTATGTTAATATTAAATAGATAATCATTACATGCCGTGTGATTAAACATCAGGCAAATAAGGCAAATAATGTCACGTCTGATACCGCAATTGATAAATCTAGGAGATTTATTTGTTTGTGGAAATAAAGAGTATAAGTGAGGATTATAACGTGAATTATTCCATCGCTGTTGTCAAGAAAAAACTGAACGTTTTTTGACGACTGACGTCAAATCTGCAGAAATCAGAGAACGATCATTAAAAGATGATATGGAAGAAGCAATTTTATCTGCAATGGTGTTGCCAAGAATGCCCATGTAATTCGGCATTCAGACAAAATGAAAACAGAATGTATCAGATTTGAAGGCTATAAAATAAAAAATTTATCTAATACGTAACGATAGATTTTTCCTGAAGAAAATGCAAAGCGGATAAGACGAATTTACTGCCTGATACTATAAGAAGTTGCTTTTGAGGGTCAGTATTCGTTAAGAGTATGCTTTCCAGGATCGCAAGACATGCAGCGGAAAATATAGTGTTCCCTGAGGGACAACTGTGAAATATCGACATCATCGTTGTTAACTAACATTTTCTTATAGAGTGAGGTCACATTGTAAATTACAGAATTTGGTAGGGAGATTCAAAGAGAGAATAGAATTTAAAATGTTAATGTTTACAGAATTAAACGCTGAAATTATGTCCAAAAAGCAGGCAATGAGAATGTTGTTCCTATCTTCTTGAGCTGATTACTGACCACAAAGCGACTATGTTTCCTTGAGCAGACCTGTAATGCCTAAAACGAATTGAAAATTGGTGAGGATACAATTATTTTAATATTTATTATGATTCAAGATATCGTTCTGCACGTCAATGTAACACTTCCCCGAACGTTTTTTTAATAAATAATTTCAATATTCAATAATATTGGTTGACCAATTAATTGATCTATTGCTTCGCTATCATCACCGTAGCTTACCTGATAGCAGGTTTCAATGAAACTTCTAGCAGCTTGTCTTTCTTCATACCATAGCATTTAAATAAACGAAGAATATATTGGCTCTGGTCAAATTTGATGATAACAGATGGTTATATTTTGTAATATTAGTTACGAATACAAACCTGTAGAAGATCGGCTTCTTAATCTCGCGCGTTGATAAATTGTTGATGTTGAGGGTAAATCTTTATGGACGTGCGGTGAAGAAGCTTAGTTTTGGCCGAAAATTTTTATTAAATATCTATTAAAATACTTGTGTTGTATTTTTCTGTAAAGTTTCATTCAGACCAATGGTTTAAATGGTTTAAAAATACAAAAGTGAATCGAATTAAAGAACATGTGAAAAATTTTATATTTGGATGGACGTCATGTATAAGTTTGTTTGCGATTAGTTGAGCTAGTTGAAAGTGACAGCATGAACGAAAAGGAAAAGTTGGCGAAATTAAATAGAGTCATGCGGAAAAAATAGAAATTACCATTGAAACGGTGACGAACTTTTGATATCATATCATAGACGCTGCGCAAATAACAATGTATTTGAAACACCAAAATGTTCTGCTGTAAAACATTTTATATTCGATGGTGATTCCAAAGAATATAATCTGATTTATATATTTAAAATAGAAAGTAATCATATATGTATACAAACAACATGAGATTTTAACAAGTAAGAAAGTTATATCCGCAAAATATTCACGCATTCTCGTCTCCAAGTTCTTTTCATACCCTTATTGCTGGTACTACTAAGAGGAAAGTAATCGAGGTATCTACCATATTCATTTTGGAATAAACCCTTTTATATGCAGATAATATATCTTCATTTGAGGGGTATACAAAATGGTTCTAAACATTCTGTCTTGTTTGCCTTGTCATAAATAAGTATTAAACCTCAAAGAAGTGAAAAAAATAAATTTAATTACTTGTAACTTTGTGTGGGCAAAGTCGGTTGTTTCCATTTTTGGACGTACAGAGTAGCGTATTTCGTAAAGTAAACACGGGAAATTTCAGGTTTCTAAGTTTAATAATTTCCGGATAACGAGCAATAATCCAAAAATTTTTGTTTAAAAAAGCAATGTTGCGTTCAGTTTACGCTCGACTGCTCGCTTCTGCTCCGAGCAGTTTGGCTCATTTTCAATACCAACCTGCATGTAGAAACTTCCGATGTTTTTACCAAATTTGAAGTTGATATCTTATTTTTGCGACCAAGCGAGTGCCTTCAACACGCAGGCACACAGACGGACAGACAGGGGTAAATCAACTCAGAATTTCCCGCTGATAGAGAATATATTTGGGTCTCTGAAGCTTTCTTTTGGATGTTACATACATTATTGCACACCCCATCTTGCAGTGGTGGGTATAATAAAAAAGGATTCCTTGATCTCTAAAAATTATATGTATACATGTCATATTTATAAATGAATGTACAATAAATTGATTAAACAGACGAAGGTTGTTATTGATATAATAAAGCTGAGAGCTCTAGCGGTCCTTACGCAAGTGAATTATTAAGTTTACTGGGGATCGCTTAAATTCAAAAGCGCTTTTATTTACAACACAATAAAGCAGTAGAAAATTAGTTAAGTAAAAATTAATCTTTGACAAAAAACTGGCGAATATAAAAAAGCACAACCAAATAACACAGAGTTGGCGAAGGAATTTAATTTTTCAGCTCATTAGATTTTATGTATACATACGCTAGCTATGTGATTTTACTTAAGTAATGCACGCATTGGATGTCTACTACTGATTTTGTGTTCAGATGTTGGCGTAAGCAACGAACAGTCCCCACAGAGCCATTAAAATAATTAAAATCCCACCTTTGAAACATGTGAATGGCGGTTTTATGATTGAGTTAAATGTGAAGTGTGAAGAAACGAAAAAGAACAAAAGAAAAACAAAAGTGAATTTTCCCAGAAACTGTTGCAAAATTAAACTAAAAAAAAAAGGTTGCTTTAAAATTATTCGCGAAAATAAATTAAAAATTTACATTAAAAGATTCGCTGTAGTGAAATTGTACAAAGAATGTAAATTTTCCTATATATATGTGTATTTGTCTAAAAAATTTTTTTTTTTGTATAATGATGTACAATTTGAACACGATATGTTATTGGAGGTTGGTGATGCACGACGAGATGTTTGGACAAAAAAAAAAGAATTTAACGATTGTTGTCTGCGTCTACAAATGTTACACAGCTGCTTTCAAAGACAATCGAAAATTTATAATATATCAACAAACAACAGTGCAGTTTACAATTCTGTTTTTACAATTTGTTAAGACTACGAGCGAAACAGTGTAGAATTATAGCTTCAACTTAATTCTTTATTTACTCTCATGTATTATTTTCATTCGCATATATTTATTTGTTTGTGCTTCAACGTTGATATCTTAACGTAAATGCACAATTAC
Organism: Glossina pallidipes; assembly: GCA_000688715.1. NCBI lineage: Eukaryota > Metazoa > Arthropoda > Insecta > Diptera > Glossinidae > Glossina > Glossina pallidipes. The sequence continues at coordinate 157,472 of KK500197.1, read as the reverse complement.
CTACAATTTTTTTAAGTGTTATTAAGAAATATGTATTTTCGATTTTTGTATCATATCCTAAAAATGTTCTGTATATTGTGAGGATCCAAAGTCGTCCCTCGTTTTGGGCTCACGGATTCTCCGTCTCTGGTGAGGGGAAAGGAGTGCTAGATTAAGATAAAATAGGAATAGATTAAGACAGCAATAGGGACAGACTAAGATAGCAATAGGGATAGGTTAAGCCTAGTGGAGAAGTTAGTTGAAGCTGGACTCGAGGAGTCTCGCTCGAGACGTCACAGAGAGTCTACGCTGCGCAGTCATTAAGCAAGGTATTGTTATTATTTTATATATTATTAGCAAATCTAAGTAAAACTATACAGGTTTGTGTGAACAAAGAAAAAACAAGAGTGAAAAACAACAGAAAAATTATAGCGGCCTGCGGGACAAAATATATGCGAAAACCGAACATCCAACAACAATGCCGTATAAAGCAACGCCCATAAGATGTCATGTTTCCGCAAGTACCGCAATTTGGTCGTCGCAAAAGTCACGCATAACGATGAGGTGAATTGACAGCTTACGGTCATATCAATAAGGCCAAAAAAAAGGAAAGAGGCATTCGCAATTCGGGCGTGGATCAAGACAGTTCCTCTCTGAAAAAACATAAAAGCAATCATCGGAACGTGAAAAAAAGGAAAAAAAAAGAAAAATAAAGCTTCAAAAAAGAATTAAAAGGAAAAAAAAACTAATTTTGAACTACTAGAAAATTGAAAACAATCTATTTGTGTTATTACCTTTGAAATTATATTTATTTAATTAACTCTCTTAGAATATTTAACGCAAAATACGCTTGACCAAATAAAAAAAAAAGAGAATTACTTAAAACTATTGTACATAGAAATACAAATTGAAGTTCACCTTGCTTTTATTATATTGTAGTGGGATCGCATATCGGTATATGCATCCACTTTGAAGTGCATACAGAATTATGCTGAATTTGCATAATTCTTTAGCAAAAGGAAAAAACAAAAATTATGTCGCGCTTCAACTGGCTGAGTATTGCATTAGGAAATGCAATAAGACGGTAGGCGCCCTAATTAAAATAATTATGATTACGTTAGCATAAAATCACCTGTAAATTTAAGTATAAATACAACTCACAAAATTCAATAAAAGCAACTGTTACAAAGCAATTCAAAGCGTTTAATTTGCTAATTTTTAACAGACGTTCAACCCGCCTTAAATTAAGATTTAGGAACCGTCTTATGCCGAGCTTCATTGGCAATCTATGAGACGGAAAGACTTGGCGTTCTGAAGCCGAGCAGATTAGGGTTACACATACGTTTCACCACCAACGACGCTCCGTCACACTTGGGAAGGATTCATAGGGAATCTTCCCAAAATATAAAGTACACTGTACACCGCAGTACCAGTAAACAAATTTATTACATGGCGATCCTGCCCAACACGATCCTGTGATCGATCCTACCACCTATTCAAAAAAAAAATAATTTTTTTCCACGCAAGAACTTGCGACCAATCCTGCAAACTATGCAGACCCTGCTACAAATTTCGATTCTGCCAATTTCTGATCAATATTAAAGCCACAATATTGACAAATGACCACGAGCCTCCTATAAAACCCGCCCAGACAATGATCCCTCCCGAAACAATCACTCCAACATGCGAAGCAGAACAAGGCCCTTAAAAAGCTAGGCAGCAAATCCTACAAAGAAGAAACTATTGAAGGCAAACTAGAAGAATTAGAAAGCTATAGAACTAGGGTCCGTACCATATTAGAAGCGAATACAAAACCAGAATAACCAAACCTATTAAATAAAATAGAAACATTTAAGAAAAAATATAAAACAGCAAAAGAACTGTTAGAAATCGAAGCTACCAAAGAATCGCAAGAAGACATAAACCCCAGCAAAACAAATAATATAATACAGCCAAAAATGGATTTTAACCTAGAAACAGCCTCCAAATCCATAGCCACTTTCACTGGCAATTATAAAAATATCAACTGCTTCATAAAAGTTGTCGAAATAATATACAGAACCCTAAAAGAATAAGCCAAACCACAACTAATAGAATATACCTTCTACTGGAAACTGTCCTCAAATATCCAAACCGCCCTTGCAAACGATATCCCAACAACACTAGAAGAATTAAAAACCAAACTTGAAAATAAATATAAATCAAGTCAAACAATACCACAATTACATTCAATATTAAATCACACAACACAAAAAGGTACTATCACAGGTTTCAAAGACAAAATTTTAAACGTAATAGCAGATCTAAATAATCTCCAAATCAAAGCACTAGGCCCCAACCCCACTAACGAACAAAAATCCGTCATTACCAGTATCAACGACACCTACGCCTTAATCATATTTAAAAACGGTCTCGACGACCACATTAAACCTACTATCTTTGTGGCCCAACCAAAAACCTTTTCCGAAGCAACTAATATTACGCTACAATATGAAAGTGCGACCCAAACAAATTCACAGGTAATGAGCATAAATTACCAAAAGCAAAAATTCGTACAATCACCACAACACAAACTCCTACACTAACATACGCAAACTAACCAAACAAACACCATCAAAGGTATAATAATCAAAACAGGAGCTATGACAATAATAATAACAACAATTTTAATAGAAATACCAATAACTACAAAAACAATAATAGGAATTTCAACTATCGAAATCAAAATAATAATGACAACAGAAATCAGAGAAACAACAACCAAAACAACCGTGTACACGCAATAGAAAACCAGGGAAACGGATTTCACCCGGATTCCTTGACGATGCCCCTGAATTCGGACAAAACACTTAAACCAGGCATCCACTGAATACCCAAAGCAAACTAGCTCCCATATCTTCTCCCTCTCAAAATTATCCAACTGTATATTACTAAATATTGAAAATGCAACAAAACCAGAAATATTTTTTCTACTAGACACAGGAGCAGACATCAGCCTCTGCAAAGCACACGTTTTGGAATGTTACCCACTAAATAACTCAGAATGTATTAACCTAACAGGAATAACCAACGAATGTATAGAAATATTGGGAGCTACACATTTAAATATAAATCTAGGAAACGGAATCACTCAACTCAAAATACAATTAGTAGACCAGAACTTCTCGATAAAAACTGATGGAATCATAGGAAGAGATTTCCTACACAAGTATGCATGTAACATAAGTTACGAAAATTTCTTTTCTCTTACAATTAATACACAAGATGACCAAGCTCAACTCCCCGTATACGATGAAATACTTAATAAAAGTAACATACTTCTACCCCCAAGATGTGAAATTATAGTCCCCATAGATATCAAAATAGACAGCGACGCTTTCGTACTAAATAGAAAAATAGAAAAAGGAATATTTTTAGCCAATTCAATAATACCAAAAAACGGACAAAAACACATTAAAATACTAAATACACTGGATGAAGAAGTCACAATACAACACCTACATATCAACGTCGAACCACTCCATACCTACCAAATTATACAAAGTACCAATATACAGACTCAATGTAATGAACAACGATTCCAATATTACAATCCATAAAATTAGACACCGTGAACAACTCCCAAAAACAAGAACTCATAAAAATCTTCAAAAAATTCCAAACAGTGTTCCATCTAGAAAATGAACCACTCAAAGCAAATAATTTTTACACACAAAACATAGAAACAAACCAAAATACACCAGTATACATAAAAAACTACAAATTACCGCACACACAAACTGATACCATGCATACCAGGTAGAAGAATTATTAAAACAAAACATTATAGAACCCTCAGTTAGCCCCTATAACTCACCACTTTTATTAGTGCCCAAAAAAAAATCAAACGGACATAAAGATATGGCGAGTAGTAGTTGACTACAGAAAATTAAACGAGAAAATAATAAGCGACAAATTCCCCCTCACAAGATTAGAAGACATTCTAGACAGACTAGAACGAGCAAAATATTTCTCTAGCTTGGACATGACAAACTCTTTTCATTAAATAAAACTTAACAAAAACTCGTGACCTTTAACCGTCTTTTCAACACCAAACGGACATTATCAGTACACAGGACTTCCATTCGGACTAAAACTTTCGTCCAACAGTTTTCAAAGAATACTAACCATAGCTTTATCAGAACTAGACATCGAAGCGTTTCTATACGTAGACGACATAATAATACACGGATGTAAGTTTGAGCATTACAATAGCGAACGAAAGTACTCGAACGACTTAAGAATTACAACCTAAAACTAAATCCATCCAAATTCAACTTCCTACAACCCGAAGTAACCTATTTAGGACACCTAATAACACCCGACGGCATAAAACCAGATCCCGCTAAGTACGAAACAATAAAAAGCTACCCCCAACCAAAAAATACAGACGAAGTAAGAAGATTTGTGGCACTCTGCAACTATTATAGAAAATTTATAAAAGACTTTGCTAACACAGCACAACCACTAAACGAAAACAGGTAAAGACTTCGAATGGACAAACCAATGTAATCAGGCATTCCTAGAACTCAAAAACAAACTCCACCCATGTTACAATATCTAAACTTCGATAAACCCTTCATTTTAACAACTGATGCGTCAAATTACGCCTTAGGAGCAGTGCTATCCCAAGGAGAAATAGGTCAAGACTTACCTATCGCATAAGCAAGCAAATCCCTAAATAAGCACGAAAAAAACAAACCTATTATAGAAAAAGAACTACTCGTAATTCACTTTGGAATAACACATTTCAGACCCTACTTATTCGGTAAAAAATTCACAGTAATAACTGATCACAGAACATTAGTATCACTATTCTCCCACAAAAACCCCACCTCGAAATTAACCAGAATAAGAAGTGAACTATCGGACTACGATTTCGACATATTCTATAAAAAAGGATCAAGCAACTCTAACGATGACGCCTTATCAAGGATAAACATAAATTCCGATATATTATAAGAAATGATTCCAATATCCAGAAAAGAAGACCACGAATAAAAAAGACTTTGGTCATAACCAGAAGTAAATCGGCAGAAGAAAATACAAACAATGAACAATTAAATATGTGGAAATGCACGTCAATAAATGACATTAAAAACACAAGAAAATTAGAATTCAAATTCGAAAGCGGTATAAAAGATATGATAATTGAAAATGTTAAAGAATTAAACTACACACGTGTGAGATGCAATGAATATCCAGACCATTTCGATGTGCTCTTGGAAAAATTGACATCAAAACTAAACAAGTTAAATTTCTTTGACTATGCATTAAATCTACATGGTAATATATTTAAATACATATCCAAAGAGATATTAAAAGAAAAATTCAACAATATTAAAATGAACCGTGTAAATATACTATTATATAAAGAGAGACAAAGAATACATAATGATAGAGAAAAGTGCAAATTAATACAAGAATACCACACTTGCCGACACTCAGGACATTTCGGAGTAAGGAAAACATCCCAAAAACTAGGCCAAAAATACATCTGGCGTAATATGTTCAAAATGATAAAGAACTACATAAAACGATGTCACATTTGCCAAACTAGTAAACAAACAAAACATACGAAAGAATCTCTCACAATAACGGATACACCGTCCACATCTTTTGAAGCGCTATCTATAGATACAGTAGGACCAATAAAACCCTCTAACAATTTCCGGTACATACTAACAATACAGTGCGAATTAACAAAATATATAATCGCACATTCTATTGAAGATAAAAGCGCAAAATCAATTGCCAAAATATTAATAGAAGAAGTAATACTTAAATACGGCCCATTCAAAACATTAAAATCCGACAGAGGAACAGAGTTCAACAATGAACTAGTAAAAGAAATTTGTCTGTTACTAAATATCGAACAAAAGTTCTCAACCCCCTATCACCACGAAAATTTTGGTAGAATCGAAAGAAACCACAGAGCTCTTAACGAATACTTTTTAGCCTTTACAACTAACAACGATTGGGATGAATGGATACCATACTACACTGCTGCGTTGACATCAACAACAGCAACAACTTCTGCGACAACAAGAACAACAACTCCTTCAGCATCAGGATGTAACAACGCCACACTAGCAGCAACAACAACAACCTCTACAATAAAAAGGACAACGATCTTCACCATAACAATAGGGTGTGAGTTCTAGTCAGTAAGCAACAAAGTTTCTAAACGGTCGATTTAGATGCAGAAAGCAGCTATAGAGAACCTCAGAAAAAAAAAAGGTGAGAAAACCGCAAGCGGGCTTTTCAGTTCAACGTTTTCTTCTATATTGTGGAAGCCTTTCGTTGAGGACGCGTCATTAAGTCTTCGATATAGTTCCGCCAACTGGACCCCTACAATAAATAATAAAAGAAAACCCTGCCACTCCACTTCCACAGTTGTCCAAAGCTAGTTGACATCCTACGCAACACTGCCCAGTTATAGCGTGTGTCGGTGTTACCTCTTTTTTTTTTGTTCGCATACAATCAAGCGCCCTATAAATTAAGAAAAGAAAAAACAACAACAAGGGGGATAGTTTTTTGGGCATTCTTTACATTTGCTGAGGAGGTAGATTTTAGAATGAAAAAGGAACATTAAAATTTCATTGAATAACCAATAACAAGCGCATCTTCCTAGTGGTGCAAGTTAAAAATACAAGAATAAAAGCATTTCAAAAAAAAAGGAAAGCGAATTTGAAAGTGTAACGTTTAGTGGTCTTTCTGAAAATTTTCGTTTGAAAATACTAAGAAATGTGACGTGCGAATGGCCTAAATTTCTTGGTTGGAAATCTTTTGAAAATAAGCACAAAGTTGCGTGCAAGGTCAACACATTGACCGAAGCTTCCAAAAAAAAACAGAAAAAAAATTTAAATTGAAATAGTTTAAGTCTTTCAAAAGCGAATAGGAATTTTATGGTAGAGGTGTAATTTGTCAATAAAGCAAACCTCTTTTTAAAAAAAAAAAAAGAAAACGCTCATAGAACTATCATATTTAAAATTCTTAAAGATATAAGTTAGAGCAAAAAAAATTTGCGAGAAAAGATAGAAACAAAAAAAAAATCAAAATAGGAAAGGAAAGAAGGAAGTATCAAAAAAGAAGAGAAGAAAAGAAAATATCCAAGCGCCCAGAAAATTCACAAATTCGTGTATTATTACCTATAATTAAGCTAACGGAAGCCGTCTCAACGTCAGCATGACATCGCCGCTACGGGTCACTTGGGTGAACTCCCTGCGCCGAGATGAAGTCCAAGCCTAGGGGAGTTCGACCTAGAATTCACGGGCACCGTCTAAGAGATGAGAAGGCGCTGGGCCCAATTCGTCAATCAAGACCACAAGCCCCAGGTCGTCACCAGGCTATTGGAACTGCAGACCGAGTTGGAGGCCCTCACAAGGCAGCGATCGCTTTCGCCATCCTCACATGCGAGAGCTGGGCCCCACGGGATACCAATCGACGAGAAAGTACCCCCACACCCACTGACGAACGTCACAAGCCTGCATGTACCGGTGACCATATAGGGGCCGGACAATCGAGGGGAACCAGCAATCCACACCGCTACAGCGCCAATAACCAACGAAATAACCCATTCAGCTCGCCGCCTGGATCGGCAGAGCACACCAAGTTTTCTCGTTAACGGTCGACGGGAGAGCGGTCATCGAGGTGGTCAGCCGATGGGGGCGCAACTTTACCGGCCATAGAGAGCCGCTTGCCTTCGTCGAGCGGGTCGAAGAGTTGGCAGAGGCATACAGCGTCGATAATAACCGTTTGCCAGCCACCATGGTGGTGATGCTACGAGAACGAGCCTTGACATGGTATCGCAGCAACAATCAACACTGGTTATCCTGGGAGACATTCCAAGCTGATTTTACAAGGTTTTTCCTACCAGCGTGACACCTCGACCGACCCGAAGATGGCATTCGTCGGCGCACCAGGACTCCGTACTGGGCCTACAGGACATAATGCGCCATACGCTAATGACGGAGGATCAAGAAATAGAACAACTTTATATGAACACACAACCCGAATACCTCTGGTACATACGACACCGTGACTTCAATCGCTTAGCCGAACTAATGGAGCTCGCCAGCGATTTAGAGGCGATCCCGACGGGTAACGCGTCTCGCGTGATTCCCCGAGAAGTTAATAGAGAATCCCAGACAGGTGCCCGGCGGCGTGATCCGCCGAACAACGGGGCACGAGCACCGAACCAAAGGTCACACGAGAGGCGCTGGATTATGCCGGCAGCGTGTCGACGATGTAGTCAGAACGGCCACCACCAAGATGGTTTACCGAACTTACAGGTCTTATACTGCTGGACCTGCGGCCGACGAGGCATATAAACCATCGATTGCTGTCGACGGGGAAATTACGGGGGAGCCCCCTACCAGCTAGCGGGAATGGGCCCCGGATAAAAAAATAAACCATACCCAAAAGTCGTAATACCGCCAAGTCTGCGCATTGCTAAGCAAGGGCCAATTACTACCCATCGAAGTCAACGAAACCGCCCTACATCAAGCCTCTACAAGGAAGCCCACGATATGGCAAAGCAACGCACCTTTTTTGCGCCGAAGGTCGAATGCGGCAATTCACTCCCCAGCGAGCCGCGTTAGACGCCACGCTACGCAGCTATACGAAGCAAACCCCTCAAATCCACTGAAATCTATGTCTCCCATACAACGAAGTCTGTAAGGATATGAACGCATTATCCGAGCCTACAACCAGTCGTCCTCAGCGTAATCAACGGCACCAAGCCCCGGACTGCGACCCATATCTGGCAAAGGCGGAACCTATAGCGATTCAGGCGACCAATCATGTACATCCGACGGATGAACAAGCTGCAAATATTCAACTGGTAACGCCCATAGCCAGCCCTAATTCTCGGTCAGGGGCGAGCCAACGAATGATGTATACCACATCTGACACGGGCCTACACTTCGAAGAGAACCGAATCAGCGCAACCGTCATCATCGCAGACCTACGAGTCACTGCCACGGTAGACACCGGTGCGACTACCAGTTTCATTGCTGGAACCCTGGCGCGCGAGATCGAAAAAACTTGCAGAAGGGATCCGTTCCGATTGAAGGTTTGCCTAGCCGATGGGACCAGAAGGGCGTTCACATGTCCGGTCCGATTCGGTGACCGTGCCACCCACCTTCACCTTGTCGTCATGCCTGGGGAAGCAGAACCGTTGCTGCTAGGATACAACTTCCTCAAGGCGTTTGGGAGCAGGCTGCAGGGCGCGAACCAAACGGCTACATGCCGGCCAAGCGAGACTCCGAGCCAAGCACCTACGGCGGGCCCTGCAGTTGGCACGATATCGAACTAAGCGCATTGCAGGGCCGATGCGTTCCCCGAAAGTCTGAGGGCCATAAAAGACGACCAAAATACAACGAAGGGGCCGCGATTAAATACGGATGTCAAGCAGCGATGCATCGAGCGTTTCCTCCAGCAGGAGTTGCCGAAGTTTACGAATTTACAGGGGGTCACCACTATCGCCGAGCATAAGATCGTCATGAAGAGCGACAAACCGTTCAAACTGCGATACGCCTCCCGCAAACCAGCCATGCAAGCAGTGATGAAGTTTAACAAATTGATCGCAAATGGACAAATCGAGCCCGCCAAGAGCCCGTATAACCTACCGATTACCCTAGCATGAAAGAACAACGGGACCTGGTGTATGTGCATGGACTTTCGCCATTTGAACAGCAATTCGGTACCTGACGCCTGTTCAAGTCATCCTCGAGCGACTTCGCAGAGCTCGATATATCAATAGCCTTGACCTTAAAGGCGGCTATTGGCAAATTCCGCTCGAGGGCTTTTCTCGTGGAAGGTCATGCCATTTGGCCTACACTCAGCACCTGCGACGTTCCAGCGAGCCCTAGACTGCGTGATCGGCTCGGATATGCAGCAACACGCATTCGCGTATTTGGATGACATCATCGTCATCGGGAAGACGCTGGGAGACCGTTGGGAGAGGTGTTCCGTCGCTGAACAGCCGCCAACCTGCGAATCAAAAATTCCATGGACAATCCGGCAGGTCGTCTAGCCAGGTGCGCCCTCGAATTGCAGTAGCATGACTTCGAAGTCCATTACCGGCGCAGGACGAAAAGAGACCGAGTCTCCCGTGGCATGCCCGTGGCTAGCCAAGAAACTACAAGAGATCCAATCAGAACCACAGAAGTTCTCCGACTTTACCATTACCGACGGACGGTTATACCGCCATTTTCCACAGAACAGCACGGACAAGGGAGAAGCAGCATGGAAATTATGCGTGCCAACACACGTGAGGACCGAGATCCTGCGAGAGAATCACGGCGGATCCACCGCGGGGCATCTCGGTATACGTACAACGCCAAGACGAGTTTGCGGCCTATACTATTGGCCCGGGAAGCACCGAGACATCGCCCAGTACGTACGAAATAGCCGGAACTGTCAACAATATAAATCAGTCCAGCAGAAGCCGACCGGAGAAATGTTAACGGCCATGCCGACAGATCCGTGGTCGACAGGTTGTGCAGACTTCGTGGGGCCACTGGCGCAGACGAAGGCGGGCCACACGATGCTCCTGGTATTTGCGGACCAGTTCTCCAAATGGGCGGTGTTAGTCCAACTCAAACGAGCCACGCTGACAGACGCCTTCCGAGAACGCATCCTTAGTAAGTTCGGTACACCTCGAGAAATATTCACCGACAACGGGGTGCAGTTTACCAGAAAACACTTCAAGAGCAATCTCCAACCGGAGTCAAACACCGACTCACCGCACCATATACCCCTCGGGAAAACCACACCGAGAGGGACAATCGAACTGTTCATACTATGATCGCACACACGAGCACGGAGTGAGGAGCATGGGATCAATGGTTCCCGTAAATCGCCCTGGCTATGAATACAGCGATTCCAGATTCCACAAGCTACTCCGGCGTACGTCATTCAAGGGCGCCAGGCCAGATTGCCACGCGCTTTCTACGACCAAAGGCACGCGGGCGTGCAAATCCAGCCCCAGTCACAGCGGCAGCGAGCGTAGATCCTGAAGGACGTCATCTAAAACGTACCTCGCAATCTCCAGCTCTCGTCATGCGAGCGGGGAAGATATTTCAACTCCCATCGCAGTCGCTGGCAACCCCGAGTTTGAGGTTTGATGTTAATCCGCCATCATCCCCTTTCAAAAGCGGCCAACAAGTTCGCCGCAAAGTTCGCACCTCCTTTCCAAGGGTTCTACACCGTGGTGCGATTCGAATCCACAAACATCATCTAGGTCGAGGACGCAACTACACGGACGCTGAAGCGCGTCCATTTGCAAGGCACAAAACCCGTCACCGACCTGGAGCTACCCGTTCCCAGAGGAAGGGCAGCCCGTTACCTTCATGAATAACATCAACAACAACTACGATAAATTCAAAAAAAAATCTCACACAGCTATAACCACAACACCAACAATAACAGCGGTCGCAGAAAATGAAAAGTGACTGGCAATGAAAAGAAAATTTCTTATAAACCCGAAGTTAAACGAATTCTTTCACATTCACCCAAACCGAACGGTATGAAGAAGAATATCGACAACCTTAGTAATCAATCCCAACAGCAAGGTCAACGGTCCGGTTTCTCAACATCGGAAAGCCATAGGTAAAACAGCGCTGGAGGGACCAACGAGCACCGGCCGATTTCGGAAAGCCGAAGATAACAGAGCGGCACTAGGATCCTCCGCCAATGGAGGGCGAGTGCCATGCCCGATGGCTTTGCGTTAGCACGGAATGATAGCACCCTGCTCTACTCAAGCAACAGGCTCTGCGTTGTCATCGTAAAATATTAGCACTCTGCTCTGCTTAGGCTACAGGCTCTACGTTATCACTAAATGATAGCACCCTTATCTGCTCGGGCAATAGGCTCTGCGTTATTATCGTAAACTAACAGTACCCTGCTCTGCGCAAGCAATAAGCTCTGTGACCATATTCCAACGTATTAGCTGCGAACGCCGCCACTTTCACTCAGCTGCAGTAGTAAACCGCCCCCGGCACACCAAAGCCATCATCGACTGGCCAATATCGGAGAGGCGCATACTTCAGTCACTTCTTCCCCACGAAGAACGGAGGATCTGTGAGGACCCAAAGTCGTCCCCCGTTTTGGGCTCATGGAATCTCCGTCTCTGGTGAGGGGAAGGGAGTGCTAGATTAAGATAAAATATAAATAGATTCAGATAGCAGTAGGGGTAGATTAAGATAGCGATAGGGATAGACTAAGATAGAAATAACATTGATTAAGAATAGATTAAGGTAGAAAATAGGAATAGAATAAAATAGATGAAGATAGCAGTAGGGATAGACTAAGATAGCAATAAGGATAGGTTAAGCTTAGAGTAGGAGTTTGTTGAAGTTGGGCTCTCGAGCTGAGAGGTCGAGGAGTCTCGCTTGAGCCGTCGAGCAGTTTAGTTTGAGATGTCACGGAGAGTCTATGCTGTGCAGTCGTTAAACAAAGTATTATTATTTAACGTTAAAAGCATAAAATATCAACGGTCGGATATCGACATTATATTGTTAGCAATTCCCTAAACATAACGGTAATAACGTTCAATAACAAAAAGAAGGAGCAAGTCCCTCTAAAAATAGAAATTTCTTGTGTTTTCCTTCCCTGGGCCACTGAGCTGCCCCAGACTAAGGAAAAAGTCCGCAAAGGTCATCACAATATAATATAAGTTAATAATAATAATTAAAATCCCACGAAAGTTATTTTTTTAAATACAGCTATTGTATTGTGACACGTTTAAGCAGCGGTGAATAGAACAGCATGTACATTTTTAGTTTGAAGAGCAGCATAATTATTTTGAAGAGCAGACTACCTGTAATAAAATCTGTACAAGTAACAACAACAACAATACCAAATTATCATATTATTATTATTATTATTATTATTATTATATAAATTTAGCCAGAGAGTAAATTCTAAGACTAAAGTCTTAAAGCACTAGCATCTAAGGCTTTCGGCTTTTATTTATTTATTTATTTATTTATTTTTTTTATTAATATTATCATTATGTTTATTATTAAAAACTCTACCGCAAATTATCATAACTTATCAATAAGATTGAAAATAAAAATGAAAAATAAGGAAAATTTTTATCAAATGGTTCTCTGAAATTTTTGCACGAAATTAAACACGTAGCCTGCGTGTACTGCTACGGTAAAATCATATGGTTATTTGGCATAATGGAAACATAACAATTAAGAAAAAAATTTCCTAGAAAAATTACTTTTTTGAAGCAAAATACAATTAATAAAAGGAACACAAATTTTTTTTCCTAGAGAAATAGATAGCAATATATTTTAATTTCTTATATAAGTTAGCGATAATTTTCCTTTATAATGCTTTTCGTTTTCTGGTCGCACGCTTACCACATTATTGATTCGTGGACTTATCCACAAAGTTACTCTATTGCAATTTTGTCTACAAATACCAGAAGCTTGACATTACCACTCCCGGTAATAAATATGATCACCTTCTTGTATGAATACGATAACTATTGTTATTGTCGTGATGTCGTGACGATTTCCATAGACAGCACTTTCTATGAGACACAACCAAAATCCTTGGTAATTATAAACATTCAGATGCCTGTTAAGAATGCTGTTTCTTGCGGGAAAATAAAAGTAATTAATAAACATTTTCTGTAATAGTTTACTTTTGAGCAAAATTTGTAATAAATAAAATAGTTTGAGTCACGTATTCAAACAATAAACATTTAGTTTTATTTAACTTATATAATCATATTGTGCTTGAAACCTGAATACCCGAATGATTTGATTTTGTTTTCATAAATGCATCATTGTTTTATCTGTCAAAAACAATGCACGCAGGAATTTTAAAAGTGTTCCAAAAAGATGGGTTCGCATGCAACGCAATACAAGCTACACCTTTAACTGAATCTATTATATATAGACACAATCACTTTTATGTTACCAGATCGTGAGCTAAGCTCAACATATAACTCAAGAATCGATTGCATAAAGCAAAACCTAGCGTTATAATATTTATTTATTTATTTATTTATTTATTTATTCCACTTATACAGAAACTCAACTAAAACAAACAACAGTCGAGTTCAAATTGCCCTTAAAGCAAATCTTAAATTAATTATTATTAAAAAACTTAGTAGAAATACAATAAAACAAATAAAAGGAAAAAAAGAAAAAAAGCATGTACACAATTAGCACAGAGCCACACCCACAACCGGTACAGAACCTAGTTGCAAATGAACCCCTAAGCCATCGCAAACATGCATAAGCTTGGCAACCGATAATAGTTAACAACAATTATTTTTCGAATCGTAGCGACTTTTTAGGCTTAAGAGCTAGTTTAAGTACGACATTGGCCAATCTCGTGTATTAAGCAATGTTGCTTTAATGGACTTTAAAGTGTCCGATAATGAAAAAAGGTGATAGACGCCATTTAAGTTCTTGCAAACAACCGTTGGAAAATGCCTTGAAAACCTGACAAGTAAACTCTAACGGATTATTGACCGTAGATCTTCTTTTTCGGAAGCCATGTTGGAGTACGTTGTGATGGCAAAAGTCAAATGCTGAGTCAGAATTCTCTCAAATAGTTTAGGTAAAAAACTTAGCTTGGCAATGCCTCTATAGTTTTCCACGAGTTGTCTACTCCCACTTTTGTGAATGGGAATAAGATAACTACTCCTCCAACACAAAGGGAAAACACCTAAATTCAGGGACAAATTAAAAATCTTTGAGATAACACCACAAAGCTCAATAGCGCAAGGCTTGGATGGAATTCCATCATGTCCAGGCGCACATCTGTATTTCAGAGAAGTCAACCCATTAAAAACGTTGTCATCAGAAATAACCAAATTGGGTATTGTAACCGAGTTACTTATAGGGTATGGGTAATTTGCTGATGAATCAAAACTAGCAGACGAAAAGTTTCGTCGGAAGCACTCCGCAAACAGATTTGAGATTTCAAAATCATCCGAAGAGTCAGAGCCATTAAAAGACAAATGCGAGGGATGAGCAGAAATTTTTCTTTTTGAACTAACAAATTTAAAGAAGTTTTTAGGATTAGCAAACAGAGAGGATTTAATGAACTGAAGGTATCTGCAATTATAATGGTGGTTCAAGGAGTTAAATCTATGCCTTGCGGCTGAGTACGCGAAATAGTCTAGAGAAGAGCCACTTTTCAAAAACTTCTTGAACAGCTTGTTTTTCCTATTCTTATAATACCTGATGGACTTCGGACTTTTGCTCGCTTTGTAATTCTTATTTTGTTGCCTATTAAAATTTCCACCCTACGAAAAGAATTTTAAAGAAAAGAAGTTTGATTGGCAATGTTGCGCTATTTTATATCTTTTGCGACAAATGTCGCGTAGAGGTTTCGCCGGCTGCTTTAACCACTACTCTATCACAATGCAATACACCGTAATAACGGCCTGCCGTTATTACGCAAGCAAAAAAACGGGAAAGAAAAAAGAAAACCTTTAGTCATAATGGTCTCTCTTGCTACATTACTCTGTTATGCAAGAGAGAAAAGTGAAAAGAGCCAAAGTCCAGAGTCCGTCTGAGCATACTAGTTTTTGTTTCTTTCTGAACTTCTGAATAGATTTGGCGTAGTATTTTGTCATGTTAAGATCTCGCTTAACGATATTTAAGAGAACAGAAGAGAAAACATTAAACACGAGTAAAACAGAGAGAAAAAGGGCAGTGTTAGTGAAATACACAACAATGCGGGAGACAGTTCTGATTTTTAAGTTGTGGTGCTGTGAAGAGTGGAGTTCGTTGGTTGAGCAAAGCGTGTCGATTTCGGAAATAAGGATTATTTCGAATACCTTGGACGGAATGGGTGCGAAAACAAAAAATAATAAATAAATAGAACAAAAATATATTTATGTGAAGAACAGAAAAATTCAATGTAATACAAAACAATTTTGTCATTGTCTGCAATTGCACATGCATATAGACGAAGATTTTTTTCGGAAAAAGAACTTTGCCAACAAAAGTCAATTCGAGACATAAGTTTTTTCATACATACCTAAAGCTCATACATAGGAAAAATTATCAAAAAAGGACTCAAACTGTTTTTTTATAAACAAATCTAGAAGAAATCGGAAGCAACAAAAATAAATCTTAGTTTTCTAAGAATTATTGCAAATTTGTGTTTTGTAAATATTTAAATATTCGAATATGGTCCTTTTGGACGAAGTAAGATGCAACGATGCGACGTAGAATGCGACGAGTAGTTTGTGTTGTGCCGTTAAAAGAGTGGCTTTTTTTCTCTTTTTAGTGAAATATATAAAAATATGAAATGTTAATTTGCTAAAATAATAATTAAAAAAAAAAAGCAAAAAAAAAAAGATAAACAATATCGTAAAAGGTACGCGAAAATAATTAAATATATTTAATAAATAAAAAAAAATTTTTCTTTGGAAAAAAATTGACATCAACGTATTTCAGTTTTTTTATTATAAAACACATATAAAATCAGCAACAACAACAATAACAAGAAAAACCATAAAGTATTATTAGTTTCAATGGCACGCAGAAAAAAAAAGAAAAACTAACAACAAATCTGTGTAACCAGACAAAAGCTTAAAAAAATTGTTGCGAACATTTTTTTTGATTTATTGTTACAAACAAAATGCAAAATTATTAATCACAGCGTCGGGGAGGCGTCGTTTATAGTGCTCTCCGCTAATAACTGAAAAAAATAAGTTCCTTGAATGTTCATTTTATTAAAAGAAATTTGCTGAAGAATTTAAATGTCGCTGTCAATGCTTAAATCACTTCACAGTTGGAAGCCTTCACTGGCACAATGCAAAGTTTGTATTCATAATGTCAAGAAGCCGATTTCGTGATAAATGATACACCGAAAAAGCTTAAAGGTTCCAATAGTTGCAATAGCAATTTGAATTCAGCGCCACGTCTAGCAGTTTAACGCGTCCTGGCCGCGCTTCACTACTCAGGCAAACGCAGCAACAACACACGCAATTATCCTACCACCACGCCGCCTCATCTCACAAGAAACACCAACATCAGGTTGTAGTTTTTTGTTTTAATTTTAATTTTTATTTCTATTTTTTTCTTGTATAATAAAAATAAATAATTAAAAAAAAGGAGACAAAAAAAAGGAATAATGCTTGGCTAAGCGGCATACCCTACTGTTGAAGCGGAGTATGGGTGGGTGTGCGTGCGAGTGAGGGTAAGGGGACAGGCAATGTGCACTGACCAACGAACCGCGAACAATACAGACGACGAGCCTCACAGACGGACCCAATCGCACCCTGTGAGCTGCTTAAGGATTTCGTCAGATCTTTCTTTTCTACCTTATTTTAATTTTAATTTTTTTTGCCATACGGCACGGCACGTCGTAAATTTCGTAGCGCTCTACCGCGAAAATGCTATACCGTTGACAACGGTCAAATAGTAAATACAAATTATCAAATCCCCTTCATTAATGTATACGGACGTTACAAGCAATTAAAGGCGCTGACTATTTCAAACCAAATTTCTCCGCTGCCAATGCACGCAGAAATTACACTATCCTTATATGACCAAACTTCGAGCATAATTCACATGTATGCAAGCAATAGCCTCTAAAACTTGCCTGTGGCCCCTAGCCAATATTTTGGACTCTTATGGGCATTTCTGCCATGTCTAGAGATCCATGCTTTGAATTTAATTAATCGGCTTTTTTAAGCAATATTGTAGAAGATAGTATCTGTACGCGATATACTATCGCAACTACTTCTGCTACTTCTTTAACCGGAGTGCCCCCTTCCTACAGGTGTTGTAAAGATAGAGTATAGTGGTAGCAAAGTAATTACTCCCCCACACCCAATATTTTCATTATTTATGAGCATACTATCACTCTGCTACATTGTCTCAAACATTTACAACGCAAAGTCATAAAGATTGTTCTGCCTGCTAGTGAAAATGCAATTGACAATAACAATCAAAAAATTATCCAATTCAATCCTGGACATGGTTGTTAATGCAGATCATATTATATGAATTCACACTTTAATTCCTTTAACATGTAGTGACCGTTTTTTAAACGAAAGAGGATTCGGGTGAGTTTAAAGTTTTCGTGACATATCCGGTGGCAATTTTCTTAATTACGTCTATTATGACCGAAATATTTAAATCCTTTTTGAATATTTGAATTGGTTACAAAGTACGGAACATCTTTTGGCTCTCGTAAGATCTTTGACTTTCGCAATTTGGCTGCGTTGAAGGAAGAAGCTGCTTCCCGAAATAGAATTCCGTGAGAGGTTACTAGTTTGATAATCGCATTATGTACAGGTGCGCTTTATTATCAAGACTCAGCTTTGAATTTGAGTTGAACAGCCAAAATAATTTGTTTGGCGTGAGATATCTGGGTTTTCGCAGCACTATGGGTACTTAATGAAAAGCACGATTCCTTTCTGAGGGTAAAAGAAATTTGCACACTTTTTCACAGGATTAACGCCTATTTTCCATATCTGGGAACATTACTGTAGAAAAGTAATGTGGTTTTGAATTCGCTTTGATGCTACGATGTGCTTTGGGCGTGCGCTTATAATCGTGTCAGTTGTAAACGTGTATGCGAGATAGCGTATTGGCATATATTTCATATACCAAAGGGCTATGACAGTAGAATGTGAAAAGCTAAATGTGTTAATTCTCAATTAATTATGGTGGACGTCATGATGGTGGTAGATTAATTTTACCTAATTAATACCTTTTAGTGAAGTAAAAGGTTTAAGATAAAGATTTTATACTATTCACTTTTTTTACCAATAAATAATACATGGAATCCCAAAGATTTTAATCGTGGTCGCTACGCGAGGTTCAGCTCCAGCCGAATATAACTTTCTTACTTGTTATTTTTGCATTTATTTGTTGAGTTTTGTTCTCACTTGCGTTCTTATGGACTCTGTTTTGTTCATTTATTATCTCTAGTTCTTCGGTCAATTACAGATGTCGATTGCTAGGTTCCTTGCGTGTAGAGCAAGGCGTATGATTGTGAAAACTTGTGGCGTATGATTTAGCCCTTTCCCCAATGCTTCTTCAGTTGTTTTCATGCAAGTTTCGTGAAATTTTTCCATGGTGAGATTGGTTCCAATATGATGTATCTGTGACATATCGAAAATTTGATTTTAAACTCGTACGAGTGAGTTTCTTTTGGTTCTATTATAAATTGATTTTTGAACGAATTCTTCGGTGCGTTTGCGTATTGAATAAGGTTCTGAGGTAAGCTCTGAATGCTATGTTGTGTGGTATCTATCAAGTTTATTTCAAATATTACTTGAGGTGGCCATCTGCTGCCACGTTTGTCTTATCGGGCTTGTAAAGTAATTGTATTCCTTCAATATTAATTTCCACCTTTTGGGTTTGCTATTGGAGTTTCCATTACTCAAGGCGTGTGTTCGCGGTCGGTAGTCTGTAAAATCTTTATAGTTGCTCGTGATCAGTAGTATTTTTGTTTGTAGTGTAGTGTTTTACGGGTTTATTAAAGGTTCTCGGTATAAATGTGACGGGTCTCTCATCTTGTTCCAATACGAATCCTGTTGCGTAGTTTTACGCATCCATTGCAAGTAGCAATTCTTTTTTAAATACTGCATCCTGAGATGTACGCGTTCCTTTTATTTTATTCAACGCTATGAGAGCGTTGTGGTCTAAATTAGCAGGTATTTTGCTTGGAATAGTTTTAGGCATTCGTCCCTTCTCCACTCATAGAAGAGCTGTTAAAAATTTTGCCAATTTGGCAAAATCCTTTATTAACCGACGATAAAAACCGGCATACCAAGAAACTGTGATATTTTATTGCTTTCGGGATTGGGAAGTTGTCTGTTGTTTCTACTTTTTTGCGCCTAGGTCGCATTCTCCTGTGGATATTAGGACGCGTAGGGAATCAAGTTTCGATTTTGGGAATTCACATTTGTCGAGTCGGACTTTCATATTCGCTGGCTCTAAGGTGTTATTTTCCAGATGCCTTGGTTCACCGCTGCCGAATATAATTATATCCTCAATATAGATATAAAGGATTTTCTTGTCTTTTGAATATCGAAGGGGCATTTCCAGTCCAAATGGGAGTCGCGCCGTCTCATATTTTCCATTGTTGACGGAAAACGCTTTTTTTACGTAGTTTTCCTTCAGGAATTTTTGTGGAATCCATTCTTTAGTAGTATCACATTAGTTTTCGTACGGATTGTTTTTGTACTGGCTGTCTGGCAAATATACTTGAAGTCGCTTTATATCTTCCACATCGTTGAAATATGCCCTCGCCACGTTGTAACTCGCTATTTCTTCCTCTTGAGTGTTGGCATGGAAGTTATTTTGGAATCTTTGGGGTTCTTGTCCACTTTGTGTTGGTATTCTTTTGTTAGTAAAGTCACTATTTTGTTGCGAACTGTTTATGTAATTTATCGCATGTGACTGAATAGAAACATCTACGTCCATTAGTTGAGGCAATGGTGTGAAATTAAGTCTAAATTGTTGTTGTTGCCTACTAGGGTTTGAAGGCTTCCCTTGAGTCCATGGCTAAAGCTATACAAAACTTTGTCCCTGTATATTTGCGTCATAAGAGCCGCGGCGTCTCCAGTGACATCCATACAAGCTAATTTATCCATTATTAGAGAGAGGTGGGAATATACTTGTTGGAAGGTCTATTATACAGCCAGGGCCGTATTGTACGATTTGAGTGCGGCGTACGCTGCGAGTATTCCTTGCTGGTCGCATATTTTCGTGTTCCTTTGCTTTGTTCATACAGTTTTAGGACGCAGCCGCCACGTTTATTACAACAACTGAACTTTGACACTTTCTCTCTGAACTCTCTGAATTTCTTAAGAAGTGCCTTAACGCCCGGCACCTTGCCTAAGTCCGTAAGGTTTCCTGAATATCGTTCGTTTATTCCCTATTCTGTGCCTGACATAGACGAATTGATGTTAAAAAGAAAGTCCTCTACCAATTGACCACAATATCGCTACTGCGTCTTCTATTATAGTTGTGAATTCATTGTGTTGGGACTATTCTGGGGAATATCGGATGTGATATCAAGGATTACTGGTATAACTATGTTTTTTGAATTAAGCAATGATTAACTTAGGAATAGTCTTATGATTTTATTTAATATATTTATCTATCATAAATTACGTATAAAGAAGGTACTATAAATTAGGTAGAATTATAATAACAACAGGCAATATATAGAAAACAAGCAATGAAAAATGAGTTTCCAAAAATAAGGCAAATCTGAAAAAAATGTTCAAATGAAAATACAAAAAGTAAACGGCCAAGCACAGAAAAATCCAAAAATGACAATTGCTTAAGCAAAGGTGCATACAATCGCACACAAATATTTCTACCATACAGCTCATGCCCAAAGCTTTTCGATGCATTACACTGTCATACGCATATTCATAGTGGGTACGCTCACGCGTACTTGTTGTACAAAATTCAGTTTTTTTTACTCTCTCTTGATTTTTTTCATAGCGATGGTTTGGACTTCGGGTTCGGCATTGCGACAGAATAAATTTGTTCCACAAATGTTACTAGAGAAATGTTCAATCCCAATAGCTGCTTGCAATAATGATGCTAGCTTTTTCACTGGAAAAAGGCATTTATTGTGGAAAATTGATGCAATATATATTATTGAAAATAGTTTCCATCATTTTCTGCAACATTTTACCATATTTCTGATAACATAGCGATATCATGTCATTTCTTCTTTCTTTTCGGGCCCGCGTGCCTGCCAAGCCATGCTGCACCAATCTGAAAATGTGATAATCAGGCGGCAACACTTCTGGTGAGTACGCTGAGTGTGTAAGAACTTCCCATTCGAGCTGCAACAGTGTATCCTGAACAACTCTTGCAACAAGAGGTAAACAAATGGCATTTTCAGTCAATTCGTGTCACCACTTTTTTTTGGAAGAAGATTTTTATTTATTTACTTACTTATAAATGAAACTGAACTAAAATAAATCAACAACCAAATTCAGTTGACTCTTCAAAGTACATCTATACGTTATTAAAAATTAATATAAAGTATATAAGAAGATGTAAGGAAAAGGAAAAAACACACAATCAAATGGCAATTCATGTACAAATAAAAAATGTGTAATGAAAAAAAATAAAAAAAGCATGCACACAGCTGGCACAGAGGCACACCCACAACTGGTACAGAGGTACGTGCACCCCTAAACCAATGCAAACATGCAAAAGTTTGGCAATCGATTACAGTAAACAACACCAGTAAATTCTCGAATCATAATGACATATTAAGATTACAAGTTAGTTTAAATATGACATAGGCAAATTGCGCATATTAAGCAAAGCTGTTTTGATAGTCTTTAAAGAATCCGATATTGAGACTAAGTGATAGACATTATTTTGGTTTCGGCAAACAACTCTGGATGGGTTAAACAGCTCAATAACATACTTACATCAACTAAGCTTAACAAAAATAAACTGGCTAGAGAAGCGATTAGGGACGTAAAAGTTTCTCTCACCAAGTGCTGTGGGCGAATTGATAGTACCATTAATTAACTTAATTAAGAAGAAAATACCGAGAATACGTTTTTCAAATGACTGTCCGGATAACAGAAGCAACCTATTTCCATAAGGAGGCAGAAAGACAAGCGGGTCCCCAATCTAACTTCCTAAGGTAAAACAAGAGGAATTGCCGTTGAAAATTAGAACATAATCTTTGGTCGAATAGAATCCCTAAATCAACGAACGAATCTATGTTTTCCAACTTGTGTGAACCAATGAAATACTCAGTATTGAATGATAGAGAATCTTCTTGCATTTTTTTAAATTTAATTTCATAAAGTTTAACCAGCACCTTGTAACCAAATTATTTTAGTTAATTTGAAGCTGATGTGGTGGCGATTCCAGGGAGAAGGAAGAAAAGCGTATATTAAGATGTGTCTGCATTTCATCACCGAGGGAAGATCATCAATGTGCAGGATAAATAAAACGGGCCATAATTGGCTATCTCAGGAGCACCAGACGTTATTGGGATGTCATCCGAGGTAATGAAGTTAAGCAGAACCCGGCATGAGGTTTTATGAAAACAAGAGCTTATAGATTTCATTAAGTGGAAAGGGAAACCAGCGGCTTAAAGTCTGAAGATCAATAAGTTATGGTTAACTAAGTCGCTTTACTAAAATCAGTATATACGACATCTGTACGAGAGCCATTACAAAAAGCACTGAAAACATGGCAAATAAACGCTAAGAGATTCGCGATAGTAAATCTTCCTTTCCTAAAGCCATGCTGGAGTGGAAAAATATAACGTTTGATAGCAAAAGCTAGGTGCTGAGTAACAATTCGTTAAAACAATTTAGGTAAGACACTCAATTTGGCAATGCCTCTACCGTTCTCAGCGTGATGTCTGCTTTCACATTTGTGAAACGGAGCAAAGAAACTACGCGTCCAACACAAACGGAAAACACCTGATTTCAAGCTCTGGATATTTTAAATAACACCACATAGCTTGTCAGAGCATGATTTGAGTATTCATAATGGAATGTCATCAGGCCTAGGCGCAATTGCGTTTTAGAGACCTCAAACCATGTAAAACGATCTTTTTTGAAATGACAAAGTTACGAATTGAAACTGAGTTAGATATCGCATACGGGTAGAGTTAAGAGTTAAATCAGAAGCAGCAGGTGAAAAATTTCATGTGAGGCATTTTGCAAAGAGATTTGAGGTTTCTATATCAACAGAGGATTCGGAGCCATTGAAAGTTACCTGAGAGGGTTATATGGAGATTTTTCTTGTGAAGATGACAGATTTAAAACATATTTAGGATTAAAAAGCAGTGAGGATTTGATAAACTGAACGTATCTGCAGTAACTTCGGTGGTTGAGATAATTAAATCTATGCGGTGCAGCAGAATAGTCATAAGCGGAACCACTTTTCAGAAATATTTTGAAAAGTTTGTTTTTCCCATTTTTGTAATATTTAATTGTCTTGAGATGGCGGGCAATCGCTTCGAGGGCGAGGTTGATCGGAACGGATTCAGAAATAGCTAGGTTTAAAACATTCTCGACCGAAGACAGTAAGGTTACAATATTACCTTAAGAGAAATCAAGCATAATGCGTGAGATTTAAGCAGTCAAATATTACTTTTATTAAAATCATAATATTTATTGGAAGAAGTTGTAAACCAAACCAAATTTGTATTACGGAATCGAATCCGAGTAATGAATTCCCTAATTAAGGATCCAACTAGGCACGTTGGTTTGTTTAGCAAAATATCTATATATTCAATTGGAACTAATACTTTAAAGGGCGAGATAGTTCCAAGAACAATAGGATTCACAGGTAGAGACTTTGGAGTTGGCGAGAATATAAAGAAGATATCCACACTTGCACGTGCAGCTTGTGCGACTTGCCCAGCATTGTGACCAGCAGACACATCCAAACATTCATTTCATTTATTGCTCTTTGGAGATGTAGACAGGATAGCTTGAATAGCATCACGGGGAGGAGATACCCTTGACATTTTTGCATAGCTAAAACGAGGACAGCTTCCCAACTTATTTAGAATTTTTTTATTAGCGGCCAACTCAACGACAATAGAAAAGGTAACGTTGGAGAAATCACATGAGTCGGTGTATCAGATTTAGACGAAGGCGAAGGTTAAGTGCCGCACGCTAACCGTCGAAATCAAAACCGACAGTTTGAGTATAATGAAATAGCATCATCGTAACTTTCTGAATGCCTTTGGTTGTGTTCGGCACTATATGTCTTCAAATAAACAACAAAAACAATGAATTTGGAAGAAGAAGATTTTGAGCTCTGTATAATTAGCATTAGCCTGCACTGAACAGATCAATAATATTAAGTGGAAAAGCGTTTTTATGTAGAGAAAGGTCAAACCATCGGATTTAACGATTATGTACACTGGTATTTCCCATTTCTTTATAATATATAAATATATTTATGTGTTTTATTACATGTACTGCTTTAAAAGTAACTTTTGCAGCTTCGCTATCAATAACACGGTCGATTAGCGGCCATTTGTTTCCTGTTTACTCTTGCATTCTCTCTCTATGTTAAGCAAGAATTCTGTTCTGTAATGTACCAAATATTTACGAAGCAAAAGCGTACAGAATTCTGCATTTGTAGGCTCTATTCGCAAGTACGTATTCCTATTGACACTGCTTCGTGCCATCTTTCTTCTTATAAACCACAATGGTTTTTGCTGAAACATTACTTTTATGTTTACTGTTACTATTCTCTTTAGCTTAAAACATCACAAATTTAGTAATTTTTGCTTCAGTTCATTTGTTACACCTACCACTGTGAGATAGAGGTGTACTCATTTTGTTTTATTTCCATAATGTATGTAACGTCCAAAGAGAAGCTTCAGAGACCATACTAAATATATAAAATCTTGATCAGCGATTCTGAAACGATTTAGCCATGTCTGTGTGGTGTGCGTTGTTGTCAGTCTCCTGGTCGCAAAAGTTAACATATCGACTTGAAACTTGGTAGAAACGATGAAAGTTTCTGCAAGCAAGTTAGTATTGAAAACGAGCCAAATCGGTCGCAGCGAAAGCGCGCAATGGTTTTTGGATTTTTGCTCGTTAATCGAAAAGTTGGAACGCTGAAATTTTCCACATGTTGTTTACGAAGCGCTGTACTCCCTACATGCGAAAACATCCGCAATGCCCACACAAAGTTACAGGTGATTAAATTCTGCTTTTTTCATTTTTTTGAGTTTTCGTGCTTATCTATCATAAGTCAAGACCGAATGTTTAAAACTAATTTTTACAGTGCTTAATTGAAAATATATTGTCTGCATAAAAATGTGTTAATTTTAAGATGAATATGGTAGACACCGCGAGTACTTTTTTCTTAATAAAACTAGCGATATGGATATCAAATAAAAGAACTTGGAGACTAGAATGTGAAAAACATAGTGGTGGGTATGCGAGATTCGGCCCT
This sequence comes from Glossina pallidipes, assembly GCA_000688715.1. Classification (NCBI taxonomy): domain Eukaryota; kingdom Metazoa; phylum Arthropoda; class Insecta; order Diptera; family Glossinidae; genus Glossina; species Glossina pallidipes. The sequence continues at coordinate 131,523 of KK500197.1, read as the reverse complement.
CACCGAATATAACTTCCTTAGTTGTTTTCTTTATATTTTCTTTTAATTAAAATATCCTTGAAAATAAAAACAATGCTTCAAATCAAATGTTTATGTTTAAATAAAAGTGTGCATACACTTATTTCGATTGGGAAATGGATTAAATTAACACAAATAATTAATCTGCTGAGGAAAAAAATTCAATTGTACTCTGTTGTCTACTTTGTTTGTTACCTAAAGTTATTTAGTAAAATAATTTTAATTTTTTTTTAGTGTAACTGTTTTTTCTTCTAACAAATCTTTGTGAAACCTCTTTATGAAGACGTGCACTTTTTGAGTACATTTTCTCAAAACGTGAGCTTTCGTCTATTTCGACAAGGGAAGCAATCAAATGGCTGCGGTTTAACAATGTTACTACTGTTATTGATAACGCACATCATGAGAAACATAAAAGGTCCGTAAAAAATTTCTCGCTATAAAAACAATTCTATGAAAATTTGAGTCAATTCTATATATATTCTATAGAGAATCGCTTTAAATGCGCAGAGCTGTGTAAATTATGCCAAGTTTTTGCTTTACATATAAAAGCAATCAAGCTAATTATATCATATAATGCTGTGTTAATTCCAAATCACAATATTTTGAACTCTTTGTTTTTGAACTCTTTTATTTTTATTAATTCGTTAAATTTCGTTTCTTTTATTTTAGGTTACCACAGGTTGCGGTCTATGCCAAGATTCTTTACCTCCTGATGGTAAGCGTTCAAACTAATCATAGATATATTATAGGTATGAAATGTTTATATATGCTGTGTTCTTCCTTTTCTTATAAAGAAAGTAGCTAATTTATTTTGAATGAGTATACCACTGAAGACAATGGGTGAACAATGAACGTAAATTAGTCAACAAAGTTTTATTACAATAATGATTTTTTGTGCAAATTCGAACACATTTGCCCTAAATATGTATTTATTTTAATATTTTTGTTTACGCTCATTTAAAAATTGGTGCATAAGCAGAGAAAACAATACCATTCAGGAATTGTTGAAAAATTATATTTAATGTTTCTGTTACCAATAACAAATCTAGGTTCGGCTCCAATCCAATATTAATGAGACTCACTGTATATCCTAAATACGCTAAAGTGCAACACAATTGTAAAATGGAGGGAATAGCGATGGATAAGAGGCCTTCATTTTCTTTTTTGTCATTGTTCAATTTGGAACGCTGCCTATATCTAAAAGGTATATAAGGAACACCATATCGAATGAAAACATTATGCAAACTTACTATGGTGATATTAAGTGGATTACTATCGTCTCGTAGTACTTCCTTTGGAATGGCTGCATAATTTTTGTTTGTGGCCAGTTCCTAACCCAAATTCATTTGAAGTAACAACAAAATGGCAGAATCCGTAATAGGTTTCGCTAAATGAATTTAAAAAATTTCTTTGTATTTTTTGCATAGTTAAGTTAAACTTTTAATTGCACTTCTTGGCTTTAGACTACATAAATTAAACACAAATTATTTGGATTATTGCTTTGCTGATTTGATTATTTATTCGCACAAAACAACATTGTCCAAAACGGTCAGACAAAAATCAGTCAGTCAAAATTGTTCTAGTTAATAAAGTTATATCGGGGAAATAATATATATTTGCTTGGTGCAGATATGTACACAGTTCACAGCACGCATGAATGCACGTAAGCTAATTGGACTTCGGTAAGACCTAGATGCTTCCCAAAATACACAACTCGTATTTTTTTTTATTTAAATATAACATATTGCCCAAAACAATTGCAATATAAATGCAGTGAATAAGTAAATGATTATGCATGTAAAATATTATAAACTCTTCTATAATCCCATCTCTCGCATTTAAAATTTTTAATTTCCTCACTACCGTAGGGTACACTTTCTTCGCTATAATTTTTGCAAAACAAAGCTTTTCAGACCCTATAAAATACATAAATTTTTTATCAGCATCAAAATTTTGAGTTGTGATGTGTGTGTGTGATATGTGTTATTATCATTCCCTTGACCATAAGAATCAAGATAAAATACTTAAATTGCGTAAACGTCATGGAAATTTCTGCTCGTAGGTTGGCGCATCTGTTTCTATGTCTCTCTCTCGCCTCTGGTATCACTCATCAGTTATAAAAAACAGAATACTGAAATTTCCGAAATTTATTTAAAGGAGCACTCTATTTCCCTCGTCCGAAAATGAAAAAATTGGCCACTTCCTCATATAGTTCAACTTTTTTTATTTTCTACCTATTACAACAGGGAACCTTGAAAATTATTCTGTGCGGTCAACACTATGGAAAATATTTACATATAAATAATTGGAAAAAATTGAACAGGCCCACTCACTATTACAAAACACCACAACTTAGTCGATTTAGTATTCCATTTTTTTTCTGTTTTTGCTCATTACTGTTAGGTTACAGAGGAAAGAGCCTTGTACGTTGTATAGAATTTTAACCTTGAAAATGGAGATAGGCGATCACAGCATGATAAAATGAATGACCCTGAGTATACTAGATTGGAGCCGAGACGAATACCCCTTTCTTAGTGATTCATTTTTTGAATTAGTATACTCTATATGGGATGCTATCGGATCAAGATTTACTTGTTTTTGTACACAGCCCTTGACGTAAGCTTCAGTATGTGCTCGCTGCAATCACCTTGCTTGGAAAATTAATCTTATTTTACAATTAATCTCTTACAAATTAATTTCATTAAATCTAACTTGTGTTAATTTCTATAACATTTCGCTACACAAATTCCATATTGACACCATTACATTTTGAAAGCTTCCTCCCGAGGGTTCCGCTAATATATCATTTATGCGGGACAATCTATATCACAGCGTTGTTTTCAAAATATCTGTATAATAGGCATGCCCTGGAGAACATCTCTATGTCCGTTTTCCGGTTGTTTCATTAGTGCTCTCAATGTTAGGATCGCTTTCCTGTATGCAAGTATTGCCGTTAACGCCCCGAAACGCCTCTTCACGTGTAATTTTCTTCTCGCTAATCGACAGTCCAATCTGGAAAAGGATCAGCGTCCCGTGCAGAATTCGAGTTCGTCTTGTCGAATTTTGAACGAAGAATCTCTACAGGCAATGCTATTTTTATAAAATACTTTACCTCGCGCACTGACTTAGTTAAACACATTATTTCCTAACGAAGATTGTGAAAAATTTTCAAAGCTATCCTTATTTATGGGAAAAATAGAAATAGTAGTTTTACCTTTACACATACTAAAACTACTCTCTACAAGGTTTTTCATGGATGATATAGCTATTACAAAATAATAAAATGTTTTCACATCTTTCGTAATGGTGCGTTTCAAATAATGAGTATGTTTAATATCTGACGTGACTGCTGCTTAACAGAGCTAATATTGTTATTGGTAACAGAGGCAGCAAAAGCTCCTGGAAGTATATGCAGCCTTTTACTGTGAAAACTTCTTGGGTTATGTTCTTATATTACTTAATTCATACAAAGTTACCTGTTTACGTACTTGGCTGATTTTTATTTGAAACAATTTCTTCCAAGTAAGGTACTGTAATTGCACAAATTGTAAAGTTCCATATTATTTATTTTTGTGGATGGCTGTGGGGCAAAGATTTTATGAATGAGAAGAAGAGGCAACAAAACGTTGTTTACTCTTATAGGTTGTAATGTGGGAGCACATTTTATAAGCGAGAATAGGAGGGGAATTATCTATTACGTGCTTGCATGTATTTTGATCATTTTTTACCTAAAAAAGGAATTTGCTGACAGAAGTTTATAAAATGTATATTAATCAAAATATTTTCCATCATTTCCCACGACTTTTTCCAATATTTCCAGAAACATGGTGATACCTTACCGAAAGAACGATATTGTGTTGGCAGCGATCCAATCATCGACCCGTTCTCCCATTTCTTCAGCATTTCGAAACCGCGTGCATACCTGAACCTGCTGAGAATCTCTGAATCTGGTAGTAAGAAGGCATCATGTTTGGTGAGTTCACTGGGTATCTCAAAACTTTCCAGTCAAACTGCGAAAGTGTATCCTTGACAACTCTTGCAACATTTGGCCGAGCGTTGTCGTGCAATAGAATGAGTTGGCGCCCTATTGCAGGTCGTTTTTGCAACAATACATCATACAGTTTGTTCAATTGAAGTCGGCAGATACCTACAGTGACAGTTCAATTCCGTTGTAGCAGCTGGGAATATATTGCAACTTGCTGATCCCACCATATACACAGGAAAACTTTTTGGCCATAAATATTTAGCTTTCGTGCCGATGTGGATAGCTCTCTTGGAGTAACTCATGACTTTTTGTACTTGGGGTCGTCGTAGTAGATGCACCTTTATTTGCCTGTCACAATACGGAACATTTTTTGCTTTCCAAGCAATGAAATTCTGATGCTGTTCTTCCCCTTCGCACGTAAACGTCTAAAAACAGTTGACTTATCAACTGCTAAACCGTTTGAAAATCCTTTGAGAGTTCGAACTGGGCTTTCGTCCAGTAAATCTTGCAATTCATTGTCTTCGAACTCTTTTGGTCGTTCTTTGTCGTTAAAATAAAAATTACCACTTTTAAAGCATTGAAACCAAAACCCACTTTCCTAAAGTGATTGATGGGCTTCGGCAGCAACTTTCTTTAAATCAAACAACAGGACTAATGAATGTCGAATATGCAATTTTGATTTAATTCGCGTCTAAATATACTGACTAACTCAATAATACTAAATGGAAAACCGTTATTTTAAACAGAGAAAGGGCAAACCATCGAAGTTAATCGTTGTATACATTGCTACTTCGCATTATTTTATCATTTTCACCAATAGATATCGCTAATCAAAATACATGCAGGTACCTATTAGGTAAAATTTGCAAAGACTTTGGAGTTCAATTTGACCAACGTGTGACCAAAAAGGCAATTTAATAAGATTTCTCTTGACCTGTATTTCGTTCTGATACTACCTCCTACTTTGAAAATGCACTTATTAATTAGTTTTTTCTAGGGTAACAAATCGGCATACTACGTCCAAGTTTTATTTACGGGCTTAGTATGAACGTATGAACGTAGTATTTTATTAAGAGATAAAAGAGAAGTTTACAGATATTTTATGTGAGATGTATGATAAAATATATAAAAATACAAGAAAGCAGTAGGGACGCAATTCGCGCAAATTCAGTTCAATATAGAACTGAAGTACTTATCTAAAACTTATGAAGACTTTATCAATAAATTACGTCATGGATGGAGTCAAATTGAAAAAAAACAAATGTTGTCATAAAAGGAAGGATGTGCAAAATAAGGAAATTCAGGGGAGACATGAGAAAACTTATGGAGCAAATTTAGATATACAAAGAAAAATAAACCACAATAATAAATGAAAAAATTTTAAAAAAAGGGATCAGAAAATCATTCAGCTCACCATGGAAAATTTAAAGACGGAATAAGTCCCACCGTAAAAAAATGCCTGCACAGTCAAGCAACATCGCAAAACGTTGATGCAACTTATTACCGTCAAATCCTGCAGTATATTTTAATTACTCTGCCAATATACATATTTTCATACATATTTTCTTTGGTCAAGGCTGAACATTGAGTCTAGAAATTGCGACGGTTTGCATGTGGGTCATTTCGACAACATTTGTCACAAAAACCAAACAAGAGAGTGACCCGGAATTTGGCTTAAACCTTGCTTGGTCAGTTAAATGTATAGGGTTAAGAAATGTTTGAGAGCCTGCCTTGAGTAAAAGAGGAACTGCGGCCAACTCCAAACAACGGCCATATTTTTTTTCATAGTTTGGTTTACGGATATATATTAAAAAATGGGCTGTTAAGCAGCCCATTTGCAGAATTTAAGATTCTTACAGAAACCATCGGCATGTTCGGCCTAGAAATGATCTCGATCACTTCACTAATAAGTCCGAAATTAACAATAAAATTTAATCTCAATTTGTTTCCAATTTATTGGTAATTGGTTGAAGAAAATGCTAAAGGGTATTAGAATAAACGACAAATAAATTCGGCATACAGTAGAATTAAAGGGCAGAGGAACTGATTATAAGCATTTAAAGGTTGCTTCATGTAAATGACAGTCATCAAAGTATTGAAGCTTTCCATGCATTATAACTAACATTTTGAAACATCAAAAGTTCAAAAAGGTCATAATGGCCTTGAACTTTTGTGTCAGGAATCTCACTACTCTTTACCTACTTTCATCATAACGTATCAAAAATGATACTTCCTTGTCACATAGAGATTTACTTTTTAACAGAATCGTGGCAAGAAATTAGGTACAGTGATGTTCTACGTACAGTGATGTTTTACTTCAAAGTACTTTTATGAGCCAATTAACAATACTTAATATTGCAAACTAGAACTTTTGGCTTGCTTTTTTCTGGATTGTTATATGAAAAAAATTGGCTCATCTGATTCAAATTTTCCAAATTCCAGAATTGCTTTTTTTTTGAATAACGCGTATGCGAAATGGCCGCGAAGTGTGTTCAATCAAAATCATTTGCAAGTTGAACGCAAACATAAATTGCTCGACATCGGGCAGATAGACGTACAAGAAAATACTTTCGGAAAATGTGGAGAGGCCGGAAGAAAAAATTGTATTTCTAGCTCAAGTTCTTGTAGACGTTACATAAATCTTCGCAAACTTAATGTAGTCAAGAGCTTTACAGAGAATAACTACCAGTCCTGAAAAGACAAAATGCCTAGATGGATATCCAAAGAACTGGAAGAAGGGATTGACAGTTCAACACTCCCCACCCTGTCCCGCTGGCGACTTTTCGGATACTTTACTCTTATTATTATTTTTATTATTATTATTATAATTTATTTAAACTAAGCCTATGGACACTCTTATAATTTCCTTTACAAATTGGAATTTTTTTATGTTTTCATATGTTTATTTAAATAAATTTGTGATAATTTTTTAAAATATCATGCAGTCGAAAATAATTTTGATAGCGTTGTTTACGGATAATTTCCTTCCTTGCCTTAGCGGTGTTGAGTTCTACATTCACAATTTATTTTTTAGCTGACCATTTGCCTCGCAATCCCCTTCTATACTTGGGGATATCATTCTCATTATCATAACCCAAACAATTAAAACGTCGCTAGTCATTTTCTTTGTTTCAAATGTGCCCAGTAGCACGGTGATATTTAAGAATACTAGATAATTATAAATATTATATTATGAATTATTGTGTGAACTTGCCAGGAATAACTAGAATTGTCTTTTGCTTCCTAAAAATCTTCTTCATTTTATTAATTTTGCACTTCTTTATTAACGTTTAAGTAGACAACCGCTTTTGCTTCATTGACGCACGCAAACTTTGTGTTCACCCCTTTTCTTCGTTGACTTCAGAAATATTTGATGTTAGGCGAATCTGCGTGTAAACCACTTATATCTGCCAAATGCAGATTATGTTTGGCGTCGCTTCAATCTCCGCGATATTTTAAAATATTATCTAATCCAAAACCTTATTTAATGATACAGATTTTTACTTTACTTTATATTTTGCTTACATACGTATACACATGCTCTCTCTTAACTCTTTGTTCCAAAAGCTTGATAAATATTTGCCGCACAATTCTTGCTCTTATACACCGCCTCCATGAACTGCTCCTTACACATTTGTCTCGCAAACTTTTTTCGCTTTTTGCTACAAAATTCAATTTATGCTACAGTTATTTATTATTTTTTATTTATTATCACAGCGAAATTGATTTAGTGCAAATGCAAACAACGTTTTTAAAACCTAAAATATTAAACATATGATTTTGTTTTATTTATATAAGTACATCACGGCTGTGTCCATCAGTGCCAATGCATGTAGAAATTTTAAAATTTTGCGAACATATTTCATCAATGAAATATGGAAGGCAAACTATAGTTTCAACTTAATGTAAACACGCACAATCAATTTTATTTAGACTTTTCGTTGTAATATAATAATATTCCCTATAATGCGAAGTACCAATTATTTTCAAATCCATTTGCCCTCATAATTTGACAAGCGCCATTATGTGGGTCATTGTAAAAACCAGATTTTGCAATTGAAATATAATTTTTTCTTCTTTATTAGCTTATGCACTAAAATATACCCAGCATGGATATTTTTTCAATCGTTTTTATTTTTGTTTTTTTATTGTTATTTTTTTAGCTTCAATAGCTACATATAAAACATCATTTTTAGTAAACAAATCAAACAATATTATTACATCTAAAAACGCAGATGTGCTTCATTCAGAAAACTTTTGTGGGATACTAGAAATTAACTTTGTACGTAGCCTTTTAGTACACGGCCATAAGCGATTTTTTTGCAAAATTCAAAATGCAGTTATATTCCTAGCCTAAGCGCTACATTCTATTACTAGTTTTCTTCTGTCAGGAGCGTCGCACAGGGAGTTAACGAAGCTAAAACGATTAAACGCACAAAAAGGTTGGTAACCTTCTTCCAGTGTGTTGCTAAAATTAATTTCTTGTATATTATTTAAGATAATAAATAAAAGAATATAAACATAAATTCAAAATGGCGAAATTAAAAAAATAAATAAAATTCATGCTTTTAAGCAAAGAGATAGGGAAATAATAAATATATACACAGTACTAAAGATTTATGCTTAATCTTCTTTTGAACTAATTATTATTTTCCGAGAATTTTGAGATCTGAGGCAATAACCGAAAATTCAGTAAGTGACTCCCAATAGACAATAAAACGTCTGAAATGAACAAAATTTTATTTAGAAAACAAAGACAAAATGATATCAAAAGCTATCATAAAGATATATATGTTTTATAACATAAAGTGTGCTGGGGTTGTTTGTAAGAAAAGTAGAATTTTAACGCATGTGGTTCAGGCCAATACTGTCTTTGTGTACATTGTATAAATTCATTAAATTAGTAAATATTTTATGGTTAATTTTTGCCTAATTTTTTGTCATAACGTCCGCTGCTATGTTTTCCATGTAACAGCATTTTAGTTCAATCTCCTGGCTACTAATAATTTAACCTACATTATAATATTTAATGTTAACGAGCTTGCGTTGACTGCAAAATACTCAATTTGTATTTATTTTTTAAGATAAATTTTTGTTTTCAAATCGTCAAACCTTCTTAAGATTGATCAGTGCCAACACATATGCCAGGTTGCTCCACTGTCAAAATATGTTAAGGATGGGACAAAATTTCTGTCGCTGCTAATAATGTCTGTTTTTCTTTCTTAGCAAAACTTTCATGGACAATTATTGGCTTAGTGTGTCCTCTGACCACACGAGCAGCGTTCACTAGGTATCTTTTTGGTGACTGATTGCGGCATTTTATCCTTCTCATGTGTAACCTTTTGGCGCGTTGATTTAACGAATGCGAGCTGTTCTTCTTTTCTTTCGTTTGTAATTGCATCATTTTGACTCGCCTATCGTCCCTTACCTTTCTCCAAGAACTTCAGCTGTAAAGCTCACAACGTTGGTAGACAATCACGGGTCTCCATAGCCACAGCAAAATTATCAAATTGGTGAGGAAGACTTCATAGCAAATTGATAACTAGTAGTTTATCATTCATTCCCATACCGATATCTGATAATTTCTAAATAATATCAAAAAACTAGTTGAGATTATCTGATACTTCATCACTTTCCTTCATTTTGAAAGCCATCAAACGTGTAGATAAACCAACTTTTTCGGGTTAGACCACCTGATTTGTGTACCTTTGTTACCTATGCTTCAGCAGCTGTGGTATGTTATTACATTTATAAAAAAAATAAGACAAACGAAACAAAATACATGAAAATAGTATCAAATGGAATATTTATTTGAGTTTCACGACATGGCAATCGTGACGGGACGCAGTGAAAAATTTTTTTTCGACGCCGAAAATTTTTCTAAAAATTCCTTTTTTTTGAAAATGTTAAATGTGGTAAACAAATTAACAAAAGCTGCTCGATGAACTCTCACAAATACGGCTGAACTTTTACCAAATAAATTACCAAGGCACAATATTTGGTAAATATTTAAAATCTAATTGAAAACAAAAGTGAAGCAAAGAAGTTCTTACACGAAACTGCTCCATAGAAAAAGTCAAACTGATCATGCGAGCAGGAACTTTCAGCAATATGAACCAAACAATAACAAAATTCGTAAATAGTTGCACGGAAGCAACAGGCAACAGTAACACAGTTTTTATTATAAAAGCAAACCTTCCTACCATTTACCGGGGACGTAATAGAGGACGTTATAGTTACAGTAATAACTACCAACGCAGGGAACATACCGACAACCGTCGCAACAATATAAATAACAACAATGGAAGTCGGAATAATTACAATCATGCACGAGCAAAAAATCACCGAAACGTAAGAGTAACAAATTCGGAAAACGACCAAATCTCTTTGAGCGAACAAGAATACAAACGATACATTACTTTAACATCTGTCTGACCAACTTTATAGAAGTCAAGAACGTAGAAACAAACCACCCACTAACCCCATTAATAGATACGGGAGCTGATATATCACTACTAAAATACACACACATTGAATGCAATAACATAAACACAGCATGCACAACTAACCTATCTGACATCGGAAAAGGAACTACTAAATCACCCGCAGCTATCCGCTTAGATCTAAAAATGATTAACTTCCTTGTCCCACATAAATTCCATCAAATATCCGCGAATTTTCCAATGCAGTGTGAAGGAATTCTCAGAATAGACTTTATAAAAAAATATAATTGCGTCCTGAATTTCCAAAACTCAAAAGATATCCTCGCCATACGGCACAGAAACTTTTACAAATTTCACTAATACATGTTATAAAAAAGACACACTGCTATTACCAACAATAGAAAAACTGATTTGATTAGCATAGCTACCAACACAAGAAAGATCAAATCAAACACCCTAAACAGGAATACTAGCCAGCACTATTGTATAAAGCAAAAGCGCCTTTATCAGAATTGCTAACACAACGAATGATGTAGCCATAAGAAGTAGCGATATTAAATTTGAGTGCCTAAATAACTTTGAAATCTTAACAATAGGGCACAGAACGGAACAAGAAAAAAAGCTAATATTAAACAAATTAAAATTCCCAACAACATTCACACAACCGCTAACAGAAATATGTACAGAATTCTGCGATATTTTCGGTATTGAAACCGACCTGCAAACTGCAAACACCTTCTATAAACAAAAGCTAAGATTGAGTGATAAAACACTTATATATATTAAAAATTACCGAATTCCTGAATCACGAATATCAGAAAGAGATCAACAGGTCGCTAAATTAATCAAAGAGAGAATAGCTGAACCGTCCATATCCGAATATAACAGCCCCTTCTACTAGTACCAAACAAATTTCCATTAAACACTAACGAAAAAAGATGGCGTTTAATAGTGGATTATGGCCAAGTCAACACGAAATTTTTAGAATATAAGTGCCCATTTCCAAAAATTGAAGTCATTCTTGACCGGCTAGGAAGAGATAAATACTTTTCATGTCTCGAGTTAATGTCTCGATTTCATCAAATCAAACTCGAAGAGAAAACACAGCCTAAAAATAGCACCAAACTCATTCCAGCCCATGATGACACTTGTCTTTTCCAGTGTAAAACCATTGCAAGCATTTCTCTATATGGATGATTTAGTAGTAATAGGATGTTTCAAGCAACATATGCTCAAAAATTTAAAAGATGTGTTCAACTATGCGGGCAACACAATTTAAAGCTAAATCCAGAAAAATGTTCTTTCTTCATATACGAGGTAACCGTTTTAGGTCATAAATGCACCGACAAGAGAATACTTCCCGATTGTAGTGTTACGGAAATCCCAACTCCAGTTCATGCTAACTAATAGATTTTTCCTAAGTAATAAATTCCCTAGAGAGGAAAAACCCAAATGCACATTAGCGGCGCGTCATGCAGCTGCCGGCCGACTAAAAAGATTAGCAGAAAAGCAGACAGGGAAAACCCCAGGTGCACATTCGCCGCGCGTCATACGGCTGCCGGCCGAAGAAAATGATTAGCGGAAAAGCGCGGATTAAAAATGAAGCCACGAAGTTGGGTAATGGCAACATACTTCTAAAAATGTATATAACTAGACTATTTACGGAAGACAGAGTCAGTCGGACAAGAACAATTGAGTGGAAAAAGAATAGTAGAGTTGAGAAGTCGAGAGTATTGCCAAAGTAAAATATAAATAATCCTATCCTTAAAGAATTTGATTGTGAATAAAACAAGTTGAAGTTAGAAGAATTTTGAAGCGTGTTTCTCTTAAAAAGAATATTCACGGTCTAGTGATAGGAATCGTATCGAGAAAAGCGAAGTTCGCAACAGTAGCAAGTATGACACTATCAAGAATTACCCGAACCCAAAAAATACAGACAGTGTAAGATGTTTCGTTGCATTTTGCAACTATTGTAGACGTTTTATAAAAAATTTTTCAGAGTACTCGTCCTACTTAACTAAGCTTTGCAGAAAGAAAGTTCCATTCGAATGGACATCAACATGTAATCACGCATTTGAGCACCTAAAGAATGAATTAGTAAAACCAACCTTACTGCAATATCCAGACTCCAAAAAACCATTCTGCATAACAACAGATGCTAACAGGTACGTATTTCAAAACCTTCATATACGGACGATATTTCTTGGTAAAATCTGATCGCAGACCATTAGTATATCTATTCTCTACGAGGAATCCAAGTTCAAAACTCACACGCTTACGACTAGACTTGGAAGAATACGACTTTACGGTAAAGTACCTCATGGGGAAAGATAATCACATAGCGGTCGCGCTATCCTGCATAACAATTAACGACTTTAAAGAAATAAACAATAAAATAAACAGAGTAATGACAAGATTGGCAACATGGCAGAAGAATAACTGCGCAGAAAAGCAGCAGGTAAATAAATATAAAAATGTGGAGCCGAAAGTCTATGAAGTCATTAAAAATAGTGACGCAAAAAAATTAGTGCAAATAAAATTTAACTCCGACAAATGTTCTATGAAACATGGAAGAAAAATAGTAGCAAATAAATAACATGTATGTGTATGGAAAACTCGACTTAGGCCAATTTTTCCAAAGGCTTGAAGCAAAAGCCGGTATATTAGGAATGTCAAAATTCAAAATGTCACGAAGCGAGAAGCTTTCAAATCTGTATCGCAAAATAAATTTAAATTAATGGGCAACAAAATATTAAAAAATATAAGAGTAGCGCTACTCCAAAGGATGACAATCATAGACAAAAACAATACGTCCGAAATGAAAAATATTCTAGTAAAATATCACAATAATCCAATAAAAGGCTGCCATACAGGAATTATATCTTGTCGAAAATACGAAGATACTATTATTGGCCACAAATGACAAGAACAATAGCTAAGTATGTCAAAGGATGTCCGCTATTGCAAAAGGCTAAAATCTCAACTCATACCAAAACTCCTATGACCCTAACACCAACACCAGTAACTGCTTTTGACACAGTTGTAATCGACACTATCGGCCCATTACCAAAGACGGAAAGAGGCATAAATACGCGATAACACTAACCTGCAACCTTACCAAATATCTGGGAAAAATCCCGGTCACAGACAAAAGCGCTACAACCATAACAAAGGCAATCTTCGAAAATTTCATACTAAACTACCCATGGAAACACTCGTAACGGTTCAAGGAGCCGAATACAAAAATGCCCTAATGAACGATTTATGTAAATACCTCAAAATAACACAAAGGGTCAATCATCATCAGACACTTGGAACGCAGCCACCGAACATTAAATGAATACATCCGTTCATAAGTATCGGTTGAATTGAATGATTAAGATACTTGGATAAAATACTTCCAATATTGTTTTAAAACGACACCTCCGACAACACATAATACTGTCCCTACGAACTAGTGTTTGCAAGGCCACCAACACAAGTAACAAATCCCAACAAAACCATTGAGGCTCTATAAAACTAGACATAGATTAGATATAGCATATGCGCGCGCCAGGATACTAATAATAAGGAAAAAGGAAAACAAAAAATAAGTTACGACAAAAACGAACAATTTCCCACAAGAAATAGGTAATTTAGTATTACTAAAAAATGCAGTAGGACATGAATTACAAAATAAATATTTAGGACCGTATAAAGTCGTAGAAACTAAGGATAACAAAAACATTAAAATTAAAAACAACAACAACAGATATCAAATAGTGCATAAAAATAGGTTAAAACTATATAAAGAAACTTCTAAGATCTTTTATTTTTATTTTACCTACTTACATATGAAATTCAACCAAAAAAAAATTAGCATGCGAATTCAAATACAACTCAAGAGTAAATCTTGTACTAATTGTTTTACAAACTAGTATATAATATAAAGAAAGATATGAAAAAAGAAGAGTAATAACAACAAAAACAAAGTTATCCACACTAATAATTCATGTAAAAATAAATAAGAAAGGAAAAAAAGCATGTATACAGCTAGCCCAGAAGCACACCCGCAACAAGAACAGGCCGAGGTTGCAAGTGCTTATGCAAACAAGCATAAGCTTGGCAACCAACACGTTAACAACACAATATAATTTTCGAAAAAAAACCGAGATATTGCAAACGCATGTTAGTACGACAAAGGTAGATCGTACGTATTAAGCAAAGTTGTTTTATTTTAAAGAGTCAGATAATGAGAATAAGTGATAGACATCATTTAGGTTTCTGCAAACAACTCTCAGCGGGTTATACAGCTCATAATTGCATTTACATACCAGATAAAGTACATAGAGAAGCGATTAGAGACTTTAAAGCTTAACTCACCAACTAATGCGGGCGAGTCTATAGTACCCTTTATTACTTTGATTAAGAAGGAAACGCCAAGAACAAATCTACGTTTCTCAAAAATTGCTTTTGAACAGATTCAATCGAATGTACATAGCATCTACAGGAAGGACTCCGCACAACAGAAGCATATTCGAGTATAGGTCTTACCAAACACAGGTACAGCCTTTTCGTAATGTAAGGATCGTCGACCTCTTATAAAACCAAGCGCGGACCTAGCTTTGCTTAACAAGATCTCAATACGCAAGTTAAAACGTAATACAATAACAAAATCAGTAGGCTTAGATTGCTTGGCGACTCCACAAATGAGAGCGGCCTGTTTCTTATATATGGAGATATCCCAATTTGGGGGAATATAGGAGAAGATTACATATAACTATTTATTAGGAAATTTCACTTGAATGTGGATAAATTCCACGTCGGGAGTTGTAGGAAATTCAATTGAATAGGACGGGACTGCCGCAGATATGGCAATTAAAACACCGCCAACACTGCGATAGAGTCGATCATTTCTGAAAAGCTGAAATGAATTATGGAAAAGTTCCGACGAATGTAGATCAGGTTTTAACCAAGTTTCAGTGAAGGCCAAACAGGAAAACTCCGTGCTCACTAAATTAAGAAACGTAAAACAAATTTTTGAGTATAAGCCCCTAACATTTTGGTAAATGAAAGAGAACGAGCCTGAACAAACATTTAGTTTTTTGAACGGGAAAGGGTTACCGCAATAGTATTACGGGTTCGATCACGAGGGATAAATTCCTTAATTAAGGCTCTGTCTGGCCACAATGGGTTGTTTAACAACATATCCATGTTTTCAGTCGGAAATAGAATTTTAAAGACGAGATTGCTCTAGACTGAGAAGGAGCCAATTTGAAAATGATAACACGCTTCAAATTGACTGTTGGGAGTTTGGCCGCCAGATAACTTTTTATATTATCGACGGATGTGTCAGGTGCCGGTCTTGACAAAAATATTGCCTTTCTGGGAGGAACTGACGTCAAGCAAATGTCATCTCTACGAGGAACAGTAGGGTTCACGGCTGGGGAATTTCGAAATGGGGAGAATAAAGAAGGGGTAAGCACACTAGCACAAGCAGCGTGGGCGACGTGCCCGTTTTGGTGACCAGCGTTCACACTCGAACAACCAGGGGCAGAGAACGATTTATTATTCTCTTCATTAGTTTTAGGCGATGACGCCTGAGTAGAGTGAGTGACGCCACTGCGAGGAGATACCCTTGCCACTTCAGCATAGCTCAAACCCGAAGGACTTCCCGTCTTATTTGTGACCTTTTTGTAATTTGTAACACTGTCGTTCTTTGTAGACATTGAGGAAGGGCTAACTTATACCAACGAATCAGACTTAGGAGGAATCAGAGGTGACGTACCACACGTTCCGCTACGAGTTGTATCTTTGCTAGCTGGGGAAGAAGATGAGTGCACACTATAACGGCATTCATCAAACCTAGTCTTAATTATTTCAAACTTATCACACAAGGAGCAGAGATTTTTGCTCAAACCTGAGAAAGAATTTTTTGTCTCCGCGAAGGGTTTGTAGAAATCTATGTCGCGTTTCCTACAGACAGGACATGATCATCGTAAGCCTTTTGTGGGATCTAGGACTTCATGAGCAGCAGACCAGCGAACTTTGCATGGCAAAAATGTTCGCAGAACCAGCACGAGATGAATCGTTCAGATTCTGGGCCTGTATTCACACGACATGGTGTAGACAAACTATCTATGTCCAGTGAAACATGGCAGAAGGAGAATATGAAAAGAAAAAAAATAAATAAAAACACCCTAAAAAAAAAGAACGACACAAAAATTGTCGGCAACTTAAACCAAACTCTTACTTTCGTTGACACTGTAAATATAGAGCGAAAGCAAAGATTTATACATTTCATATAAAATCAATTACTCACTTTATTCTTTTAAAGATTTTTATATTTTAGACCCGAATAAAGCAAAAAAGCTAAGATATATAATAAAAAATGGAAATATTTCTTGCACAGAAATAAAACGCGACTACGACGTACAGGCAGAGTTGCCAAACTTGATCGTACGATATATTTTTCAATTATTCGGGTTTGAAAATGGTTTATGATCAGCGACAAAATTATGGAATAAGTTTTCATTACTCTGATATATTATTTCATTATTCTGATATTTCGTCCTTCTGAATTTGGTGATAAGGGTTGACATGACGTGTCCTTCAGGCAAATGCTAATTTCTTCGCAAACCACTTCTGTTGGTGTTAATAAAATATCTTCTTTATCTTCTAAATCAATTCGGGTCGTATGCCTACATCCAAGCCTCATCTCCAATTATGATGTATTTTATGATCATTGTTTCGCAGGTATCGACGTAACGCCTTTTCCAAAAATTAAATAATTTTGACGCGCTCATCAAAACGAGATTTAATGTGTCTTTTAAAATGCAAAATCAAGTCGCCACAACTTCAACAAAATGTGCAATTCTCAGTGGTTTTCCACTGAAAACGAAATATGTTAAGAAGAAAATTGTCGAAAGTGTTCATATAGCACTCACGATTAATCGTGTTTGGTGTTCATTGGCCGCAATTTTTTGTAACACATGACCAACGAATATTAAAAAGTTACTAAATTTTCCTTTTCGTTGCCATTTTTTTGTAAGGTAGTCATTATAGATAGAGCGCTAGAGCTACACATTACGCCGTATTGCTTGCCCAGCCACATTTACAAATATAAATTATAAATTACTTATCGGGATCACTAACGGCATGATATCACATGACAGTCGTACGGTCCGTTCATATTGTTCTTCTGTCCTTTAGTCTGTGCCTACGTATTTGTCGGTCCGTTCAGCTATCGTCCGTAATTACACTCACACATGCACACAGAGTCACAAAACCTTCGCTTGTTCTACTCAGAGAACATTTTCCAATTTTCTTTTATATTTTTTTTGTGTTACACACTATTGTCATTTATTATTTTTACGTTAAAAAAAAATAGATTACATAGATTGGTTCCTTATCATAAAATTTATATATGATATAAAAAAAGGAAATAAAAAAAAAATAAAAAAAAACAAGTTAATTTATCTTTTTATATACATTCAAGGTGTCCTCATTTTCCTCCCCTCGCTTGGCACGTCCTACTGATTTGTTGCTGTCCTTTATACTGTTAAATTTTTTAATTTGTTTCTTTTTTTCTTTTTTCTTCGCCTGACTAAAGCCGTATATTTTTAGATTTGGAATACAGCCTGTCCTTCAGTACAGTCCGGCAGTGGTTTACTTAACTTCAACTTCTTTCTTCAGTATTTATTTATATGAAATATTTGGATTTTGTTAATGTATACAACAAGGTTTTTTTTTTGGTACGAAAAAGAATTCCGTTAAATTTGACAATAGGTATTTATGCTACTCTTAATGTTCTTTAACTTATTTTGCGATACTTTGCTGGTTTCTAGTTCATTTTAATTTATTTTTTTAATATTTTTTAATGTTCTTAATGTATTTTAATTTATTTCTTCCTCAATTCTGAACAATTTTCTTGGCTTCGTACGTTCGTTTTTTTTTTATTTTAATTCGTTCTTTAGACCATACCAGTGACTTTCCATCCGAACACCTAAATAGCTCACACTCCTCTTCCTCGAGATTCTCTATCAGACTACCACTTCACTTCTCATTGCTGACTATTTTGAACTATCTTGTTCGTATCTATCTATCTTATTCCAGTAATCGAAAAGACAAACATGCCGTTGGCTTGTGCAAAGCCCACCCCTATGCTATATAGACGGACTTTTGACTTTGTTCTCTTTTCATAATTCTCAATTTAAACGGCCTTACTAAGTGAACGGAAAATCATGGAAAGAAATCTTGGTTAACGGAATTCCGTTATTCCGCAACACTATTATTATTGTGAAGAGTACAGAAAAAGCCGAGCGACAGACACCCCTTACACGTACATACGCGGACTTCACAAAAATGCGTCATGAGAAGGGAATACTCAATGCCATGCTTAACTTGTAAAGACAGATATTGGTTTAGATTTTACAGTTTTCGGGGCGTAAGAGCCAAAGTTTAGCTTCCGATGAAGCCCAACCCTTTGTATTGAATTTAAAAGATCAATGGAATATACAGATATTTTTATATTGAGGTTGAACACAGGGAGAATTACAGAGAAAAGTCTTACTGGAGTTAACGCAGCGCATTGGGTTTCGAAAAGGAAGATCTACGGTCATCAATCTGTTAGAGTTTACTTGTCATGTTTTCAAGGCTTTTTCCAGTGGTTCTCGTACCGATGTCATATACACTGATTTTATCAAAGCGTTTGATTTGGTTAACCACAAATTACTTATCTTTAATCTTCAAGCCGCTGGCTTCCCTTCCCATTTAGTGAAATGGATAAGCTCTTATCTGCATAATAGGTCACTCAGGGTTTTTTTTAACTTCACCACCTGACATGAATTTCGCGTTACGTCAGGCGTACCTCAAGGTAGCCACTTAGGATCCATTTTTTTTAATATATATATTAATGAATGATTAAATCCAGCCAGATCTTAATGTATGTTGATGATGTGAAACTGTTTTCTTCTTTTTTCCTGGAATCGCAATCACATCAGCTTCAAACTGACCTGAATAATTTGGTGGCATGGTGTTCGTCGAATTATATGACACTTAACCTAAATAAATGTAAGAAGCTTTCTTTGTCAAGAAGGAAGTCATTCATTATCCACTATTTCGTAGATTCACACAACTTGGAGGACGTTGAGTCGTTCACAGATTTAGGCGTTCTCTTTGACCATAGGTTACGTTTTAACTTACACGTCGAGTTGTCGTTAAGCAAAGCTAGGTCCGCGCTTGGTTTTATTAAGAGGTAGTCCAAAGATCTTGATGATCGTTATATTACCAAAGGAACGTACATGTGTTTGGTTAGACCTATACTTGAGTATGCTTCTGTTGTGTGGTCTCCTTCATATAGATGCTATGTAGATTCAATTGAATCTATTCAAAAGTAATTCTTGCTATTCGCCCTTAGGAATTCGGGTTAGGATCCGTCTGCTTCTGTTCCCCCCTATGAAAATAGGTTGCTCCTGTTGTCCTTACCGTCTCTAGAGAAACGTAGATTTGTTCTTGGCGTTTGCTTCGTAATCAAAGTAATAAATGCTATTGACTCGACGCCATTACTTGGAGAAATAAGTTCAAACGTTCCTCACCGCTTCTCTAGGCACTTTGCCTTGGTTAAGGTTAGTCAATGTAAACATAATTATGAGTTGCTTAACCCGCTCAAAGTTGTTTGCAAGAACCTAAATGACATTTATCACCTACTCTCATTATCGGACTCCTTAAAGTCCATTAAAGCAACAATGCTTAATGCACGAGATTTACCAATGTCATACCTAAACTAGCTTTTAATCCTTAATAGTCCTTATGACTCGAAAATGAATTATTGATAAATATTATCGGTTGCCAAGCTTATGCATGTTTGCGATGGGTTAGGGGTTCATTTGATATTTGGTCCTTTATCGGTTGTGGGTGTGGCTCTGTGCTAATTGTGTACATGCTTTTTTTTTTTTTTTTTTCTTTTAATATATAAATATTATCTAACGTCCAGGGGTTAACGATTGCTAAAGACTGTTGTTTTCAAACGAATGCAAGCATTATCTTTCTAAAGAAGAAAGTTGTCATTTCACGTTGGCATACACAAAAAAACCCTTTCGTTGCTAACCAAATCTTCGATATCATTCACGAAAAGATTAAGCGATGAGGGGCCCGAAATGGAGCCTTGGGATACACCGGACATATTCTCAGTGAGGGATGAGTTGGAATCGTTCACAGGAACAAGCTGTCTACGATCCGAAATATGCGGCGCATAAACTTACAAGCGCTTCGAGAAAAATTGAATTTGTCTGACAAAAAGCTAAATTCATGGGATTCTTTCAAATCCTATCATTAGATTCAGATCGACAAGAACGCAGCCCCTACCAACACTGACGTTATTACATGTGATATCTTTAATGGATTCAGTGATGGAGATTGAAACTTTCGAGTTGCATCGGAGAGAACGTAAACCGAACTGGACATCATGCATGACATTACTGTTATTCAAGAATGAATCCAGTTTTTCCTTCACGATGTGATCCACAAATTTGGAGCGGTATGGTAGGATGCTAATCGGTCGAAGATTATTATCTGCAAGCGAGAAGCCCCGTTTAGGAATGGGTTTTATTCGAACTATTTCCCCCTTGGGAAATTTGGAGGTTATCAAACCGTATTCCCGACCTATGATGATATATGTAGGGAACGATAAAGTTGACAAGTTTAATAGATACTACATCGAACCCAACCGAGGTGGACGTTAATATTAGAAAAGCACAATGTTGTCACCTACATTCAAGAATAAAAAATCTCTCTCTCTAAAATTATTGAAAAATTATTGTGATTCGCAGACATTTAGTTGATTTTGCGCGAAAAACTCATTGATAGCGTTTACATTCACCTCGTTAGGGTCATATTTAATACATCGCAATACATCTTTAGTAATTAGCATGTACCACGTTTGCTTAGGATTAGCATTTCCGAAGCAGTTAGCGTACTTTTGAGGGATTAAAGATATTGTTTATAGGCAATATTTCTGTTGTGGTGTGAATATTCAGAATCGAGAATGAGAAGGAGAATGTTGTGTAGAAGTGAAAGTCCACGCAATTTGAGGAATATATTTGACTAAGATCGACTCCTCGTAAATCACTAATTGTTGCGTTAATATTAGCTTTATAAAACTTTTTTATAACAAACTTCGTGTGTAATTCTGATGCGAGATACCAGGGCCAACAGTTTGCGAGTGAGAAATGAGGTTCTCACTTATTATAAAGTAACCGATAAGTGTAGTGGATTGTTGCTGAATATTAAAATGAGTTGGTAAACTTTTTTCAGCAAAATCATTTCTGAAGCACATGACTCGTACCCAAGTGAAATAAATCTCAAATATCCCCAGTTATTAAAATATTGGGATACGTGGCAAGCAGGTCACTATGCATTCTTACGAAAGTGAACATATCTCCTCTAAAGAAATCGACAACACTAACATTAAAGATTCAATGAAGAAGAGCAAAGAATTTTACAGACGCCCTCCTCTATGACTGGGGAAACTGTCCATAAGTGCAACTTAGATGACATATACATGGAAACTTTGCTAGGTCTGGACACTGGTCCGTTATTTCTAGATAAGCTATACCCTGGCAAGCCTACACCGGCGTCAGAAACGTAACCCTCTAGCCAGGTTTCATTTACGGCAAATATATCAAATCAAGACGATCACGAGCCTCATCGCGTTTCGTGGATGCCCTAGAAAGACTAATACCATGGCAGTTCAAGTATGCAACGTTAAGTTGAAAACCATCATACTTAAGGAAGGTCCGAAAGAATTCTTTGCTGCCAACTGGCACAAGTTTCGAGCCTAGCGCTATATAAATATGGGTTAAAACAGAGAAAGGTAGTCATTACAAGAATACAGTATAGAAATATAAGCTGAGTAATGAGAAGGGTATTACAAGAAAGCCCCGAATAAGACAATTTTGCAACTCTGCGCGTGCGGTGTAGTCGGACCGTTTTACTTTTTGTGAAGAAATTTTGCAATTTATTTCTTTATCTTTTTGCTATCAGCACTTAGTGCTCTCGTCAAAAGTTTCTTTCTTCGTTTTTTTTTTTTTTTTGGTGTCTACGGTTTTTCTCTTGACTTGCTCCTTGTTTACTATATTTTTACTAGCGTTTAAGGTCTCTAAAATATAGTTTTACGCCTGGATCTGATGGCATGTACACTTAAATCGTGCTCTGTCGAGGTATGTGGTGTTATTTGGAAGATTTTTAATCAGTCTTTGAAATCAAGTGCTTTCCTATTTTGTTGGAAGAGTAGTTTCCTCATTTCGCCTCACAAACATGCAAACAGACATTACGTTGAGAACTGTAGAGGCTTTGTCAAGTTGTGTGTCTTACCTGAATTGTTTGAGTGAATTGTTACTAAGCATTTAGCTTTCACTTTCAAAACTTATATTTCTTCATTCCAGCATTGCTTTCGGGAAGAAAGATCAATTGTTACAAATCCCTTAAAGATTACTTGTTTTTTTTTCAAAGCTGTTCCTATCGGCTCTCATATGGATGATTTACTAAAGTTTGTCTTACTTTGCACACGAAAAGATTATTAGAAATTTCTTCACTTCGCATTATTCTAGTGGTAAGAGTTGAAAAAGCTATTATTTATAGAGATTTTCTCAGGCAAATAGTCTGAGCTCGAGTCGTCCCTAACTATCGCTGGTTTAATACATCGCCGCAATCGTTGGCTAGAATTAAAATTGTGATTCGCACGTTTACGCGTAGATTCCTTGCAATTAAATGTTTTAAGATTTTCAGCACAGTTAGAACAAAAGGTTTTACGTTTGCAGAGATTGGAAGCGAACATTTTCCCAATTGGGTTTATTTTTTTTGCTTGTTGCAACTCCCATCTTACATTTAGATGATTCTATCCGGAATGATTGTGCCTGAGCTCTTTGATCTTGATTGTTTGACCTTCGAAGTAAACGACCTATTATTATTATAATTAATTTAGCCAGAGAAATAAATTCTAACGCACCATCCGAGTTTTGAAACCATGATTATTGAGTTGTTAGTTGAGATTCTTTTTCTGCTCCATATTGCTAAAGTATGTACGGTCATTTGCCTATACCTGCAACCATGCTTAAACACGCACTTATAAACATAGAAATATACGTTAAATATTTGGGGGTTTTTAAGTTCTTGCCTAACAAGCACTCCACAGACGGTTACATCTAAAATAACTGAACGTATTTTACCCTGTTATGAATAGACGTACGAACGAAATCCTACGTTCCGAATGGACATATCATAAGCGCTGGACCAATTCTCTACCCACCCTGTCTTTGGCCCCCTTCGACGCATGATTTGCAACGGGAGGCCCCGATTTGGACGTTTAAACTTATTGTAGTAATTATGAATTAACAAAAAAAATGCTTCCATTTTTCAATACATAAATTTATAGAATAAATATTTAGGCACTCTCTGTAATTTTTGCTCTAATTGAACAATTTTTAACTGAAACACAAATTCATCAGCCGTATAAATTTAGCGTTTCCATGTTTTCTTTTACATATTTCGATTTCATAGCTTATTACAAGTGGCCAATATTTTCATAAAGTTTTTCTAGCAAACCTCAATTAATTATAGTAATATAGTATAACCTCAAATTTTTTATAGTAATATTGCAAATACGAGCATGTATAATTATAATTAATATTCAGTTAGATACATTTTTGGTCAGATTATTTAATTTTTATATATTCAAAACATTCTTTTCCTTTATACTACATTTACGTTCCCTTTAATTAAATTAATTTGCTTCTACTGTCTTCTTCAATATTTTTTACTTTTAAATACCTTTTTTCTGTATTGTTTTGGTCGTTTAAACTTACAATCACAATTATTAGGCACACTAGAGCGAATAATATCCGTTAACAAAAACAGATGCTAACAATTATTTTTTTTTCTCCTCTTTCCTCTTTCAAGAGCATCTCTGAAGCTACTTCCTATTCCCTCATTTTCTTTTCTCCTATTCTTCGCTATTCATTACTCAGCGAGTGGGATTAACAATTTCCCTACAACAGGAATATATATGTAACAAAAATTACGAGACACAACCATATGTTAAAAAAGCTATGCAGGAATAAATCGATGACAGTAATACTCAGATCGTGACCGACCATATCTCCGGTAAATAATGATAGATAAATAATTATACAAAAACACGAAGGTAAAAGTTTTTTATTTATTTATAAATTTCTTAGATACGAACCTTCTGAAAAGCCATGGGTTATACCCGCAGTTAAAAAAAAAGCCGATACACGCTTTAGACCAACAGAAATTGTTACTATAGCATAATCAGTTATTTTGCAGTCTCTATAGAGCCTTTGTAATTTCACTTATATTTTATATTTTGCATCTTAATATGGTAAATTAACAATTTTTTTAACTAGTAGTTTATTCATTTCATAGTTTGAAGAGAGAATTATGGTTTTGTGATACACTAGATGCATTCTTCTTGTTATTTTTTTGTTTCTTGTTTATATTGTCAACGTTGGTCGCCCTGTTATTATTACTCGCTAGTGTAGGTTTAGTTGATTTGTTGTTGCTGTTGTTTATATCTGTTATACGTAACAGTAATTTTTAGCTAGCTTATAGAATTTATTACTGTATACTGCTAAAAAGCTCCATAGCGCAGCAAACTAAGCCACGTAAATCAGTTAGACTATCACCGGGAGGTATTGGACACGTCTACGCGCAATAAGAGGTCAACTGTAATTCGAAAACGTATCTGCACTAGGGAATACAGGCAGATGATAGACGTTTAGCCACAGAGGATTATATTAACCAACTCGCATGATGTATGGCTTAACGAGTGCACCAGCGAAGTGGCGTCAAAGTATTTTCAGATGAAATCAAAATTACTGCTGGCATAGTTCGAATAAATAGACAAAATATGCGCGCAAATAAATAAGCCAAAATTCCTTCAAGACTAAGTGGAGTGCCGTGGGCTTAAAATTGACCAAGATGGTATCCATACAATATAAAGGAAAATCGGTGCTATACAATCTATGAAAAAGCCTAGTTATTACTACATACGCTTATTAGCGTGAGGTGCGAGTTTTTAATAAATTATTACGATTGGTTCATGAAAGATTTTAGTCGAATAGTATGTCCATTAAATCACTTGTTACATAACAATGTCAAGATATTGTCGATAAAGAGTTTGTAAATGCCTTCACTGACATTAACATATTCGACGGTGGGTTAATTCGCCATGACTCATTGGTTCTGAGCGGTCCAAGCCAACAAAGTTTGTTTGTCATATATTGAATGATGTTCACTAGAGGTACAACATTTTTGGAGTTAAAAAATTTTACTAGTACTTCGATCGAAAATTTACTCTATTTGCTGGCGATGAGTCAGATCTATGCAAGGTGGCCAACCTTCTACTAGTGACTAGAATGCAACACTATGCGGTACACTTGGAAGCATTCTAGTACGAAATACATTCTTAAAAAGCAAAAGAAAAACGTCAATGCGGATGCCACGTCAAGGTAACCATAAAAGCAACATGCCAAATTCATTGAGGAAGTGAATTTGATTGAAGTAGGACTAATGGAGAATATTCCTTTTACCCTGAATGAATTAAGCTCTCAAAAGGCTCAAAAATCACTAAAATAAGAAAGTGCGGTACTAAAAACCGATTTAGCATTGAGATCGAAGGGTTCACCTTTCGAAGGTGAAGTTTTGCTTCAAAAACTTTAAAGGAATTACATTCTCCTTACAGCAGGAAGATTCATCCAAATCCTCAAAAATAAACTAAAGGTAGTAGTTAGGCTAAGCCTGATACTAAGCGGAAACTAGGCCTAGATTGTGGTAGCCTATCGAAGGCTGTTTGATCCCGTAACTAACAAATCAACTACTATATTAGTGTCTAGCGGAAAGATCCAGTTCAGAT
Organism: Glossina pallidipes; assembly: GCA_000688715.1. Lineage (NCBI taxonomy): Eukaryota > Metazoa > Arthropoda > Insecta > Diptera > Glossinidae > Glossina > Glossina pallidipes. Next base: position 105,167 of record KK500197.1, on the reverse strand, counting down.
CTAATACATTGTTTGAATTTGGAAAACTAAAGATAGATACATTTTTTGGGACAAAGCGCATATAAAAAAAGTGTTGTAGAATTTTTTGTTTTGAATAAAATATTTGCTCTTGATTGCCATTGTATATTTCCTTACGAATTAAAAAACTTTTTTTTTTTAAACTTTAATCATCTATCTATAAATTGACTTATGAGGATAACACGGCGTCAATAAAATTACAAAGTATTTTCGCTATCATTCAAATAAATAATTAAAGACGATTTGATGATACACACTCTTTTATTGATTGAAAGATTGTCACATGTTGTTTGGTTGACGCTACGGCCTAACACAGTATTGAGTTGAAAAATTTAATAAGTGGTTAAGATTAGACGAACTATCCAGGTATATAAATATATATATATTTTTTGATTATGGATAGGTTGGAATATAAATTGTTTCCTTTTAAATCTTAACTGGCGAAATTAGTTAAGATACATACGAATTTTACATTCATATATACACATACGCATGCACTCGTCCTCACACGTTCATATATACAAATTCTATGGGCTCATTTTATTAACTTACCCCGCTTTCCGGCAAGCAAGTTCAAAATTTTTTGAAAAACCGTTCGATATGCTAAATAGAATTTTTATTGCTCTCTAACGTGAAGCCAGTGGAACCCTGGGAATACACGTGCATTTTTTGCGCACTCCAAGCCAATAGAATATTAGATTTTGGTGTACTACTTGACTAAACTTTGGCATATCAGGTTGAACGCTTACATATATTCCCGACACTATATAAAATCTTATCTATTTTAATGGAAAATTAGATGTTGGTTTATAATTGGAATGAACCGTGATATAGCGTATAACACCATACAAATTCTTAGTGTAGGACTAAGCAGAACCTATGTTTTGCTATCAATACGCTTTGGTGAATGTGACAATGCTGTTTGTTAACAATGTTATGACCCCACGTTGGCGTTGGGTGCAACTTCTCTGTCTAATAACATTATCTTGATCCTAATTGTCTGTCCAAAACTTTGAACTTTGAACTGCGTCTGGGCTACTCGAAAGTGCCACTTTATGAGGATAGGAGGCTAACGAAACCGATGTAAGTGCTTTTTATGAGCTAACTAGTTCGTGAGATGTGGAGGGTTTTATATTTTCAGTCTCGGAGTCTTCTCAGACATTTACACTTGAAAGAATAGCGCCTACTCGCGCTTTAACGAATACGCGAACGGGCCAAACATAACCTGCCGAAGCGGTATATTCCAAGCTCTGGTCCTTTCATTACCTGGGCTACCTAATGATCTCCTTTGGCCCATGATTTCTAAGGGAAATCCTGAAGCTAGGTTGGAAGATCCCTGCCTACTTCCTCTCCTATACTTTAAAATACCCTTTATTGCAATTCCTTCCTCATTTTTCTCTCCTTTTCTATTTATTTATTAAAGAAAATTTATTATGAAGGGAACTCTTACATTCAGATAATTTGAAATTTTAATACACCACATAACGTAAAATATTAATCAATACATACATTTTTTTTGTAATATGGATGGCCATCACTTACTTGTTCTTAATACTTATTTTAATTTTATTATTTTTTTGGGAAAAGCTCTTGATTATTTGACATTTTCTCGTTGTTGTTGTAGTTCAGTTGGTAGGATAAAATTTATGGTTGCTGTCTCTTTCTCCCACATTATCGTAAATATTTTATCACCATTATAATAAACATTTAACTCATATTGATCATTATTTCAAAAATGATTACTATTTCATTTTTTTAACATGGATTTCTCGAATTAATGAACAAATTTTTTGTATTTTTATGTAAGCGTCTGGAAAGTTTTTATTTTTCGCTTGACTTCACGTTGACATATTGCCCTTTTGTCTACTTCAGAAATGTGTGTTCTCTCGTTAAAAGTTTCCTTTTTATTAAAAATTTTTCTTATATAAAAGCTATTACCGATCTTTGTCTCCACTACGCCGAGTATTTTACTTATTTATATACACCCTTATAAACAATTTACTTTATATATATTTTACTTTATATTCTACTTTGTATACACTTTATAATCCTTGTTCAGTGTCTTATTTTTTTCAATGGTTCATCAACCGCGTACAATTCAACCAGTTCTTTTTTTTTGTCTTCTCTTCTCATTCAATGAACATTAAATAATAATCACGATATATTTTTTTATTTCTTACATATCGGAAAAAGTTTCCATAAGGTTTTTGATGACAATCAATAAGACAATTGCTACATGCTTCTTAATTTCTTTCTTTATACCCACTTATAAAATTATTACGAAATTAGCAAAATAGCCATCCATTTTTTGGATTTTTACAAAATTTTTTGAACTTTAAGATTTTTAAAAATTTATAATTTTTAGGAATTATTAATTTTTAAGATAATTATATTTAAAAAAAAATTATATATTTATAAAATTTAGATTAACAAAATTAAAATAATAATTTAATGTTCAAAAATTTTTGTAAGATATTATTTTATAATTATTTATAACTTAAATAAAATTGTTAACGTTATTAGTTAAATTTTATGGTTGATATTTTATTTATATATACATATATATCTATTTATGTAAATACAATTAGTAAATTATATAAATTTACAAATGAATTGTTATTTAATTAATTAATTTATTAAAATTAATACTAATTTTATTTCGTTATATGACATATTGAATAAATTTAGAAAACAAAATATAATTATAATAAAATTATAAATATAAAAGTTAAATTTTTAATTTTTACTTAAATATTAATAATTATGAAAATTATTTGTTTTAAATTTTATAATTGAGGGTAAACAAATTAAATTAAAATTATAGATTAATAAATTAAATATTTTATTAATAATTTTCTGTAGATGTAACTAATTTTATATTATATTAAAATAAATATATTATTGATTAAAACTTTAATTTAATTAATTAAAATAATTGCAAATATTATATTGAATTTATATTTTATCTTATAAAAAATTAAAAATTAAAGTTAATAGTTAGAATTAAATAATTTCATAGGTTTGAAATCTGTCCACTTGTGTTCCTTTCTTTTTACAATCTTCAAAATCTTATATCTTTTCCAAAATCTTTGGTTTTCCTTGAAAATTTTTATCACTTATTCAAATTAAGCTGTTCTTAGATTTTCTTTTTTTCTTTCTAAGTGCAGAGGACGTTGAGGATGCTTGAAAGCAAGGCTAGGCGATCTCAACCTAAGACGAGTTAGAAGCTTACTGTAGTAAGGCTAAAGATAGTTTCCTTGCATTGTTGGTTTGCCGCTATTTATACTATACCAGCCACAGTTGCTGGCCGGTGCATAATTTAGCAATACTACGGAAACAGACTGTGGAGTGAGATTTTACCCATAGTGTTTATAGAACTAGCTTAGATGCCTAGTAATATTTGCCTGTCTTTATAATGTAACTATGAGTACGGTTTCTTGAATAGTAATGACTGATTTTTCATTAATTAATTCACCTTACGACTCATCCGTCTATCATTCTTATAAACTTTGGATTTTATTGAAACGGCAACCATCTGCATAAAAGGAACAGTTTAATCCTTTCTGCCAGTAAAAGGCTGTATGTTATAACCAAATGGTTGTTGTTTCAAACACAAATGATCTAGATGATTTCAGCATGTAGTTTTACATATGTATGCGCGCATCATCATGCATACTTATGCGGGATGGACGAGTATACATGATTAAGCAATTTATATGTTGTAACTAATGCTCACACAGCAGATAAAGTAAATATAGGTATATGCATAAATATATATATATATCTATTTACAAGCATTAGTGAACTAGTTATATATAACTAGATATATATATAATAACAATCAAATAATACAGGTATTTAAATCATATTATTTGAGTGACCCTTACGTGACGATATTTACATAAAAAATAGTAAAATTAAATTGAAATTAAATCATGTAATGGATGACGACAATTTAATAAAGGATTCAAATGAATTTAGATAATAGAAAACAGGTGCCAGATGTCTTGTGGACGGCAAAATGAGATGTACCCGAATTCAAGATATATCTATATTTAAGCCACTTACAAATACGTACTATAAACCTTAACCTAAAGTGAAGGAAGAAAACGGGTTTCTACCTTGGTCCTCACACATCCACCTGTCTTCGGCCGAAAAAAAGGACCCCTTGCGATAGCCACGATTCACCTTTTATTTTGGCAGCCTCACGGTCATCTTCATTCCCCACGGCTTCTGGACAATCCCTTCCTACTACGCTTCGCACTTTCTTCTCTTTCCCACGCGATTACCTTATCTGTTACTACGATAAAATTTCCCAAGGAGTTTCTTTCGTACCATTAAAATTTCTTTCGTAGTGCCAACTTCATCTTAACATTACTGACCAATCCTGAAACCTTACTATTTATATACATGGGGCATATATGCCTATATCCCTTTTAATCTCTTCTTTTTTTCACAATAATTCACGTTTGGTTATATGCACATATACATTCATTATTCTCATTATTCTCTTTTATTGGCTTATTTCACATTTGATTGTGATATAACAGCTCATTGTTCGTTTTCTGTTACATTAGACTAGACTTTCCCTCAAATCGATTTTCTTTACGTTTCAGAGCACTCTCTTCAGAGTTTTCCCTACTTGTCCCGGCCGCTATACGAATTCGTTCGAATCGTTGGCGGGCAACAGAAGGGTTACCCCACACTCTGAATACATTTAAGAATAAACGGACTCCGTCATCCATGTCGAAGTAACTTTTCGATTCTTCGTGGGCATGTGTTATGTTTTGCTAACATCATGCCAATAAAAGGTCGGACTTTACATTGAGTTCCTTCTAGTATGTCCACTTTTTGTTTCTTGTTCTTTGGTCCACTAGGTTCCTCATCTTTTCCGATGTGTTCCGTTCTTTCTATTTGCTGGCAATCCCTCACGTTGGAGTGGTGGTCTATCCCTTCGGTGTCTTCTTGACGTGGATAGTCGATATAGCCTTCCTGGCAGTGCGGCTATTCAGACAAGTGATCCACCTTCGGAATACTCTTCCTTATCAGCGAGATCCTTAAGCGATTATTATAACGTCTTTGATCTTGTATAAGTTGCCCAATATTCCTTCTTAGTGACTTGATAATTCGAGAGATGTTTTTGAGTATTTTCGATGGTAATTTTATATTTCCTTAGATCTTTGCCTTCATGACATAGAGTATTAGGTAGACGCACTTCTTGGCCTTGTCTGATATACGCTGCTGTATATCTGATGGAATCAGAAGTAGACTGATTGATAACCAATGTCACTTCTGGAAGATATTCATTCCATCTAATATTGTCTCTTTCATAAAATTGTGAGAAGATTAATTTTGCGATTAAAAATTTTTGTCGTGTTTTCTGGGGCTATCTAAAGGGCCGTAAACTGATTTTGCACTCCAGTATCCCGGAAATACTTATTTAATAGTTTTGTGGTATATTGGGAATCGTCTGTAATAAACCTCTTGGGAACCCCAAATGGGCTTACGATTCTTTCTGCGAAGGTGTGTAATTCTGCTGTTGCCTTCCTCACCTGTATTAATACTGTCCATTGACAACAACTGTCAAAGAAAACTAGTAGCATTGTGCCACCCCTTCGTGACATTGACAGTGGCCCCTTAACACCCGAAGTCTCAGTGGACCAGACACACAAATTTTCCTCTAACGTTTTGTCGACAGCTCTGACACCGGCAAAATATAAAAGTGTGCTTGGCTTGATCTCGGGACAGGCAACCGTATCTAAAACGCTTTGTAATGTGGCTTCGTTGAAACTAGATCAAATGATATAATCACTGGGACGGTGAACGCAGTTTATTGTGTAATCATGGTGGATAAATGTTCTGTGCAAGATTTTATCTGCTTAAATCATAATTTGGAATTTCCTATCTTCCTCCATGGGAATTCTGTGTCAATGTTTTACTTATTTGTTGTTATTTGCTCTGCTTCATTGTGGCAAAACTGTTGAATTCGCGAAAGGGAAACTATCTAAATGACCTATGCTGGACCTATGTCGAATGTAAGAACATCACAAAAAAATGATTTTTTTTATTAAAAACAGCACGCTTTATATACTATTTTTCTTGTTCATAAATATGATCGTAAGCTAAATATTTACGAAGTAATAAGCTAAATAATTAAAAGCAACATAAATCAAAATCAATATTAGTAAAAGAAAACTAGTGCAGATAGCTTGTGCGTGAGTGTGCATAGTACGGCTTGCTTTTTTCTCCGTGGTTTCGTGGCCAATAGCCAATTTTTACATCCAATAGTGATGTGCTTCGCTTCTCGTAACTGGTTTTATATAGTTTTGAACTCGGGTAACGAGTAAACATCAGGGATTAATTTAGCTTTCAGGTGGCGCAAATTCATGCGTAACCTTAATGTACCATTCTTTTTCTTCGCGAGCGTGATTGGTATAGTATACGGGCTCCTTGATGATTCTATGTATCCACTTGCTAACAACTTATTCACTTCCGCATCGATGATAGCTTGCGTACCCAGATTTCGGGAAGTATACTGCAGCTTACACGGTCGATGATCTCGCATGTAAGGAATGTCGTCAGAAATCAAACATAAGCAAATTGCGTTCTTAGATCTATGCAAAAATTTGAAGAAGCTAACCTACAAATTTAACGATCTCGAAGATATTTTTAGAAATATCTTTAAAAATGACGCTATCACTAGTGAATAGCAACCATTAGATGATTCTGACAGTAGCTCCCGTCGTCAATTACAAGTCTCGCTCTTTCATCCGAATTTTCTATCTCTACCACCACCCTCGACCTTAGAATCGCTGTCGATCACATCAGTGATGTTCGATGATAATCTTAGCATTTCTCAAGGCTTCTGAAATTAAAATTCCTTCGATTCCACCTTTCCTTCCATCTGATGAAATCACAACCATATCCGCTGCAGTTGGATCTTCTGATATGCAGATTTCAGGGGATGATATAGAGGTTGAGTATTGGCAAGTACTGCGTCATTCTCGATTGATTTGATTGGTGTACCTATTGTAAATAACCAAAATCAAAACTATCCATTAGTTGGCATACCTGTTGATTGTTTGGTTCATCCAGTACAAGGAAGGGAAAATCCTTCAACCGGACTAAGCCAACGGAGACTTAGTTCAATTGCGAATCGTGGAACCACAAAAATCGATATATTAGACATATAAAATAGATACATTTTGCAACATATCTGCGTCAAAAACCCTGATATACCGAAATGGCCTATCAGCGTATTTAAATTTAACTACGAACAATCATGGAAGGTTGTGTCATTTAAAATATCAGTGCCGCAATGCTATGCTGAAGGTTTACTATCTAGACACTTCGGCCCTCGAGGTGCGGTAGTAAGAGAATTTGCTCTTCTTAACAGGCAGCGCAATTCAACTATTGCTGTTACTCCTTCACCCATATCTACCGCATCAAATAATTAATTACAAGAAGTATTTGCTTCTAAACAAATAGTTCTAGTCAATTGTCCTAATTCATGCTTATCCTGAACTCCCCGTAATGTTTTCCTCTGGCAACCTCACCAAATATGTCCGATATTAAAGGAAAATCATTTATTAAATTTTAATCAATTGATTTTAGAACAACATTAAAGAAGAAAGGTTTGTAATGTATTATAAAGGAATTTATTAATTTAAAAGGGACAAAAAAAGTCCATTTTCTTTTCTTAATTAAACATGAATTACAATAAATTACATTACGTATACATAAATTACAATTACATAAATTGCAATAATAAAAAAAATTAAATTTAATTGTAAAGAGAGAAAAGTAAACTAAAAAGACTTACCGGTAACAATTCCACGATGAATGCGCATTCCCGGGGAACTATGGCGGCCACCACAATAATGTAGAAGAAAAAGTTTAAACAGATGTAAAGAATTTATGTGATTGTTTTATCTGCTTTTTCTTTGCTAAATAATATCTGCAAATCCTGAAATTCCCAATAAAAGATGTCTTGTTATCTGAAGACAATGCTTTTTCGTCTTCTTTTATGTTCAAATAATTTTCCTTTCATCAAGGAACGTAAAACCTGCCGTTTTAGTTTCCATATTCTTCGTTTATATTTTTATGTACTTTCATAGTTCTCATAACACAGTTTTTCGTCGACACTTTAACAGAGGAGGAGGTGTTCTGTTAGCTATTTCTGTAGTTTCTTTTCACCGGAATTAGTTAGTATCTTTCGGTCCATCGATTGCTGTTGAATTTTTATGTATCCATATCACTTTAGAGAATATATATATGTCTATCTCTTGTTTCTTTGATTCTCAATGGTCCGATACAACTGTATATTTAACACACATATCATTCCCAGCTAGTGTATGCGAAATGTTAAACCCAACCAAGTTTTTGATCGTATTGGGAGACTTTAATCTGCCATAGCTGTCATGGAATACCGATGAATGTCCATACCGTTTGATAAGGCCTTATACCTCTAGTATGTGCGATGAATTCTTTGAAGGTATATGCAATTTATGCATTATCCAACTTAATACTGTCGTTAATTCTCAGAATAAAATACTTAATCAGTTTCCCGAATTGAACCACGCCTTTGTCCTCAAGATTGTTTTTTTAACGGCTGCACTTAGGTGTCATTTTAAGAACACTTTATTGTTTTAATACAGTTCATTATTTTCCAAATTTATTGATCAGACAAAAAATACTACTATATATGAATCACTTGAACAAAGCCTAAAATAAATCCAAAGGATAAAAGATGTTAATTTGCTCTTATACGCCTAACATTTATTAGGAAAGAAATAGGAAATAGAATGAAATGTATGTGTATGGCTGCTCAGATATATAAAATAATAAACGTAAGATAATAGTGTAAAAGAAATGCAAAAAAAAATTAAGAAAACCTGGTGACGTCAAGAGCGCTGAAGTGCTGTCTTTCTGCTGCTATGAAACGAAATTGTTGACGATGGTAATGTTGCGTAAGCTTGAACTTTATACTATTGTCAGTACACTAATTTCATTTGTTTTCATAATGTCCTTTCGATACATAACTTTTCAAGGAATATAATGTTAATTTGTTGCTTGTGTTGCACATTTATTGGTTTCTCAGAAACTCTATGCGTGCGCTGGGATCGTATGTTTTACTTTGTGTGTAGAAATTTTGTAATTCCATTTTTATTTTATTGCAACATTGCTTTATATGGTTTTAACGTCTAGTTAATTATAAAAGTTTGGATTTTTGCGTTCAGAAATTGGTCCTTTCTTCAAAAAATCCTCTTCCTGCTTTTTGCGTGTTATTGCTTCTAAACATCTGCGTTGGTTTACGGCGTTTACAGTCCTTCTCTTTGTTGACTATGTTTTTATAGTTTGATTGTTGTGTGTTAATTTAAGGCACTATTTTGAAGACGGGCCAAGTTTTTTGTTTTTTCTTTCTTCACAAACTGTATTTTATCTATTGCTTTCGGACATGGAGTGTTTATATATATCATGAAAATAGGTCTTGATTCTGAGCGACTCATTACTTATTGGCTTTGCAAGCGTTACTGTCATGGGAAAAGTGCAGGTATTATTGGGCGTGTTTCAGTGGCTGTCCTAGATGTTTCGAAAGGATTACATTGGCCATGTTTCAACTGTAGGAAGTTTTGCTTTTTATAAGTGTTCACGGAGACACGGAATGCTTTTCCTGAATTAAATAAGACACTCATGAAAGTCTTGTGCGGAAACTTTGAAAAAATTAAAATAATGTTTTAAAATACTGTTCGTTACCTAGCGCACTCACCCACGCCTCCAGCGTTTGAAATAACAACTTATAGTGCAGCGTGCGGTACTTCGCTTCTGTTTCCACCTAAATCGATCCATGTTGCTTGCCCTTGTGGATCTGTCTTTGGCACTTCCGGTTAAGGTTTCGAGCGTTCCATCCTTTCCTACGAAGAATATTAGCGTTTTCTCTATTGTAAATGCAATTAGTAATGCAAAGATTACAAATAAGCCGGGAAGGCCTCTTCGTGTCAGCTATGTTGACCTGGGAAGGGTATTTCCTCCCATTGGTGTGATTCAAGGTAGTCTGTCTACATCTCCAAAGAATATTAATAAAATAACGAAACCGCCTCTCTTCCTAGCTGTTCGGGTGTGATCGTTGGTCACCATGGTAGGCAAGCCGCGCAAACTAAACACGCAAGTGTAGTCACTACTTCTATTTACTCTCCAATTAAAATTCTATACCCGCGAATCCTATTGTTCCTAATACGGATAACGTGTTCTTGACAGGCCTTGACTTGCGACTTTTGTACACGCCTCAGAAAGACCAATATACGTGTCAAGAATAGCGCCTGGCACTTCTGAGGATAATATAAAAAGTTATCTTGCTGCAAAAGCTCTATCCACCAATTTAAAGCATGTTAGGATTTTTAAGTTGGCTCCATCTCAACATGAAGCTTGCTCTCTGCTTTGCAAGTTTCCCGAAGATAGTTGTAAATCGTTGTCTACCGTTTAGTTTAACTGAGGATCCGTATCATCCAGCAATTTTTTGTTTCCTTTCATTGCAAATATGGCACTTTAATGTGCCAAATCCAACTTCCTCAAATAAACTTTATGGTTTTAGTAAAACCAATATTTTATTGCTTATATCTTATGTTTCATACATCATGCTCGATTTTTCTGCTGAAAATATTGAAACCCTGCCGTCATCGGTGTATAATGCCTTAAACATAGTTATTTCTGCATCCGTTCCGATCAAGCAAAGTCGTCCTCGAAGCAAGTGCCCGCCGTGGTTTAACAGAACAATTAAATATTATAAAAATAGGAAAAACACACTTTTCAAACAATTTATGAAAAGTGGTTCTGTTTATGACTATTTCGCCTATCCTCTGCAAGTCATAGATTTAATAACTTTAATCAAAAATACTATTGCAGATATTTTCAGTTGATCAAATCCCCACTGCGCCTTAATCCTTAGTAGTTTTTTTAAGTTTGTCGACTCTAAAAGAAAAATCTCTCCCAGGTTTCTTTCAATGGCTCCGAGTCCTCTGGTGATATTGAAACCTCAAATATCTTTGCTGAACACTTCCGACGAAATTTTTCAACTGCTGCTTCCAAATTAACTGTTAACTCTATCCCTATTCGATAACTAACTCGGTTTCAATTCCTCACTTGGTCATTTCACAAAGCGATTTTTTACCTGGTTTGAGGTGTCTAAAATATACTTGTGCGCGTGGGTGTGATGACATTCCATGATGAATACTAAAATCATGCTCTGACAATCTATGTGGTGTTATTTCAAATATTTTTAACCAGTCCTTGAAATCAGGTGTTTTCCCTTTGTGTTGGAAGTGTAGAAAAATGGATGTCACCTAAAACTTGTAAGCTGTTGATATTTTCTTGGTGTGAATAAATATATTTTTCCAAAATAATACCGTAATATTGCACATCATTTAAGTGAACTTAATTGTTACTCAAAATTTCGTTTTATGACACTTAATCGTCGACTCGACTATTGATTTTGATTTCAATAGAAGTACTGTCGATTTCGGTTTCGTTTTTCATTATAAGATGAAATTTATGCCAAGTTTTTAATCAAAATGTGAAGGATCGTTTCTATATCGTATATTTTCTGTTTTCGTTATATTTACTCAAGAAGTCGCTCTTACTATTGTGACGACGAGTCTCTATGGACATCGACACACAGCCATATAAAATAGACAGATTTTTGTTTCTATATTGTTTCTTTCAGGACAGCTTTCTATGTGTATTGTTTCACAAAGAATTAAGTCATTGAAAACTTATTAAAGTTTAGCTAATATTTTTACATGTATCAAAATCTGTTAACTTTACCAATATGCTTTTTGAAGCGTAAATCGGTTGATCTAGTTTGGATGATAGCAAAATGTTAAGGAAGTCAGCAAAGCAAAATTTTATTTATTTTTTTTCGCATCACAGTTTAAACATTTTACGATTAATAAAACATGCAAACGCGTAATTAATTGACTACTGCAGTTCGTGCAAAGTGTATTCTCATCCCAACACGAATTTAATTTTAACCCAGTTATACTCACAAAAAAATAAGAAAAAATTTATATATACAAAAATGATAAATAACTAATGGCGTGTCTTGTCTAACAGTCCCATAGTCCGTTAGTATTGTTCTTTCGTCCGTTAGCCGGTACCTATTCGTCCGTTAAATCATTTTCTATGGGTACATTCCCACGCACACAGGCACACACACCTACACTTCTCAGTCGCGACATTTATTATATGTTTAGTTCATGATGTTTGTCATTTTCCTTTTTTTTTCTATTACTACTTCTTAAAAGTAATGTGATATATTTCCCACTTGCTGCGGTCATCTATCTCATTCTTCTGCCGTCATAATTGCGTCACTTTGCTGATACCAATATTTGCAGCTTCCTCTTCTTCTTCTCCCAGTTTTTACAAACTCATTGACTTTAGTTATAATGTGCTTTTACTACATTTAAGTTTCAACATAAGAAATTTTTAATAATTTTTAAAAATTTTTAATACGACTAAGTTTTAATTACTATTTTTGGTAAGATGTTTGTTTAGTTGAATTTGGGTTTTAATGATATGTTTTTACTTAGACGTATGTTTTAATTTCCAATAATCTTTTTTCACGTGGTGTTCAGTTTTAATGTCAACTTTTCAAAAACTTTTCTTTTATTCTTTCTTTCGGATGTTTAAAATTTAAAAAAAATATATGTACATTCGTTTTTATTCGCAGAAAATATATTCAACTAACTTATGCAACTTTATTTACAATTTAAGCGGAAAGTTTAGCAACCTTGTGCGCGCGTTTTAGTCGCCTTTTATTTCTTTGCAAGATATATTTCAATTTCTCAGCTCTTTTGCTTTATTCGAGTCTAAGGTATAAAAATCTTTAATAGAATAAAGTGTGTAATTCAATTTATATGAAATATATTAATCTTTTACATGAAATTCAATTTGGGCTTGTGCAATCCACAATTAGAGCTCTTGGAACAAGTCTCAGTTTTCTTTGTTTATCTGTGTTTTTGGCTCGTTTTGCTTTCGCTCTATATTTACACCGTCAAAGAAAGTGAGAAGTTTGCTTTATTTGTTGACATTTTTTGTGCCGTTGAATCTTTTAGTTTTTCGTTCTTTTTTTCTCTTCATATTCGCCTTCTGCCGTGTTTCACTGGACATGGATTGTTTATTTATATCATGTCATATGAAAAAGGCCCATATAATCTGAACGATTCATCTCGTGCTGGCTCTAAGAACGTTTTTACCATGCAAAGTGTGCTGGTCTTAATGGCCATGCTGCAGATGCAATATTGGATCCCACAAAAGGATAACGATGGCCATGTCCTGACTGTAGGAAGCGGGACATAGATTTCTATAAACTCGCTGATGAGAGTAAAAATCTTGGCTCCTTGTGTGATAAGTGTAAAAAAATGAAGACTACGTTCGATGAGCGTCGATGTATTGAGCACTCATCTTCTTCTCCAGCTGGTGAAGTTACAAATAGTAGCGCAGCGTTTGGTACGTCAGCTCCGAGTTCTCCCAAGTCTCATTCGTTGGCTCAACTTAGCGCGTCCACAATTTCTACAATGAACGTAAGCGTTCCTGCTATTGTTAAGTCCGCCGATAGTAAAAAACTTTCAAAGCCGGGAAGTTCTTCTAATTTTAGCTTTGCTAAAGGGACAAGGGTATCTCCTGCGTCATCGTAAATCTAATAAAGAAAATAATAAATACACCTCTCTCCCTGGGCATTCTGTGCAGGTCGCACAAGCTGCATGTGCAAGTGTAGTTACCCCTTCTATATTCTCCCCAACGCAAAACTTCCCACCTGTGATCCCTTCCGTTCCTAGTAGAGATGACATTTGCTTGACGGCAGTTCCTCCCAGAAACGCAACATTTGTGTCAAGACTGACACCTGAAACATCGGTGGGTAACATAAAAAGTTATCTGGCGGCGAAAGTCGCATCAGTCAATATAAAGCGTGTTAGCATTTCAAATTGACACCGTCTCAATATAGAGCAACCTCGTGTTTCAAAGTGCTAGTTCCGACTGAAAACATAAAAATTTTGTTAAATAAACCATTGTGGCCAGTTGGATTCTTAATTAAGAAATTTATCCCTCTTGAGCGACCTCGTAATACTATTGCAGTAGCCTTTCCCCTTCAAAAAACTAAATATTTCTTCAGGCTCATTAACTCTCATTTATAAAAATGTTAGGGACTTAAATTTAAAAATTCGTTCTACTTTCCTTAATTCAGTGAGTGCGGAATTTTCCTATTTGGCCTTCACTGAAACTTGGTTAAAGCCTGATCTACATTCGCCGGAACTTTTCCATAATTTGTTCCAGGTTTTCAGAACGGACCAATTGAATCGCAATGGTGATGGTATTTTAATTGCCATATTTTCGGCAGTCCCGTCCTATTCAATTAAATTTCTTACTACTCCCGACGTTGAATTTATTGCCATTCGAGCGAAAATTCCTAATAAACAGCTATATGTTGTAATAAATTAAATTGGTGTGTAGAGGATCGCCATGTGATAAATTTAAGTATTGCTGATTGTGTAATGAAGGTGTATGGAATTGGAATGTTTTCTATGCTGCTCGGCTTCAGTCCACCAACTCGGTCTACTTCTTTTTATGCCAATACAAACATCGGCTAGAAGCAGTCCTTAGCTAATTTTATTTTGGATGGAACGCCTTTTTGATCTAGCGAATTTCTTTAAGAAAATTTGTTCTCCTATGTTTATATCGATTGGATTCGTTTATTGTTCTTTTGATAGTTTTTTCTTGCTTCTTTGGCTTTTTCTAAAAATCTTTCAACTTTCTCTAGTGAGTATTTCAACTTTGCTAGCTCATTTATATAGTTTTCTGGTTTGTATGTAGCGTTTAAATCTGATATTTTTCGTATGGTTTGTGTGGCAATTTTCCGCATATAAGTTCAAAAGGGGTATTTTGCGTTTCAAAATGCGGGGTAGTATTATACGCGAAAGTGTAGTATGGTATCCATTTGTCCCACTCATTGTTTGTCGCAAAGGCTAAAAAGTATTCGTTAAGAACTCTGTGATGTCTTTCGATTGTACCAAAATTTTCGTGCCGGTAGGGTGTTGAGAACTTTTGTTCGATATTTAGTAACAGACAAATTTCTTTTTTAGTTCATTGTTGAACTCTGTTCCTCTGTCGGATTTTAACGTTTTGAATTGTCCGTATTTAAGTATTACCTCTTCTATTAATATTTTGGCAATTGATTTTGCGCTCTTATCTTCGATAGGACGTATATTTTATTAATTCGTATTGTATTGTTGATATATAACGGAATTTATTACGAGGTTTTATTGGTCATATTGTATCTATACATAGTGTATCAAAAAATATGGACGGTATATGCGTTATTGTGAGAGATTCCTTTGTATGTTTGATTTGTTTACTTCTTTGGCATATGCCGGATTGTTTTATGTACAGTGATGACCACTGCGGCCCTTTTCCTTAGGCTGGGGCAGCTCAGCGGCCCAAGCAAGGAAAACACAAGAAATTTCTATTTTTACAGGGACTTGCTCCTTCTTAGTAATAACGCAAAGCCATCGGACATGGCACTCGCCTTCCATTGGCGGAGTGCCCCATTGGCGCTCTGTTAATTTCGGCTTTCCGACATCGACGTGTCGGGTCGTTGGCCGGTAGTCGTTGGTCCCTTCAGCGCTCTTGTACCTCTAACTTTCCGACGTTGAGAAACCAGACCGTTGGCCATGGAGGTGCGCATTGGCCACTATGGGCACATTTGGTTGGCAGACCCTTGGCTTTGGGTGACCTATTGCCGTGATTTTGTCGTTGTTTGTATAGTGGTGGTACGTGGAATTGTTGATGCTAATAGGCATGACTTCTCATGGATTGTCGTTGTTGTTGTTGTTGTCGTGACATTTGTTATCGTTTGTTGTTGCGATAGCTGTCGCTGTTGTCGGCATAACAGCGGCTCCGGAAACCGCTAACGGACTAACTTTTGTTTGTTAACCGGTCTTTATATTAGTTAGTTTTTATAGTTAGTTCGTTTTTTTTTTCTCATTTAGTTTTCTTTTGTTTGTATTTTTTTCTATAGTTTTATTGTTAATCAATAGAATTTTAAAAATTTTATTTGTCTAAGGGATGTACATCTTTCACACCATAATTTCCCTCCTTTCCGTTTTTCTCTTAACTTGGATGCTTGTTCTGACTCTTTACCAATAGTAGGCAAATGTTATGCCTTTGCATGCAATTCATCTAAGATTCCTTTCATCCCTTATTTCATATGGTTTTGTCTTATTTTTTTTTTTTTTTTTTTTTGTAAATTAAACGTTTCAATATATAAAATGTTCGCTTTAAAGAATCATTTTATATACACTTCCCTTTTTTTTTCTTTTACAATGTTTTTTTTTCTTTTCACTTGCACTTTTAAAATTCTCTAGTTTTCTTATGTTATTTTAAGAATAAAAGTCCCTGCTCGGGCGCCACTTGTGCAGACCATTGCAGCCCTTTTCCATAGGTTGGGGCACGGAGAATCCGTGAGCCCAAAACGAAGGGCGACTTTGGGTCCTCACAGTACTTTTTTATCATTTTGAAAATGTTACGCTGGACGTATTTTTGGCTTAGTTTTTGGAATGTTTTCATTACCACGAAATGTCCTGTGTCTGGCCAAGTGTGGTGTTCTTCTATTAATTTGCACTTTTCGTTATTATCATGTATTTTTTGTCTTTCTTTATATAATAATATTGTTACGAATTTCCCTTCTCCTCAATACGGTTCGTATCACTAGACCGTG
>KK500197.1:37918-88325 GCA_000688715.1 Glossina pallidipes | reverse complement strand
GTGTTCCTAAATGTAGGATTTTAACGATACTTTCTCCTGCTCAACACGACTATTATTCTTCTTTAGATGAATGTTCTCGTACGACTCGATGTTCTCTTCCGACTCGATGTACGTTTCCGACTAAACTGCCTTCCGCAAATAGTCCACTTATATACATTTTTACCAGCATGTTACGATCACCTAACTTCATGGCTTCATTTTTAATCCGTTAACCTGCTTTCTGCTAATCGTTTTCTTTGGCCTGCAGCTGTATGACGCTGCCGGTCATGTGCACCTGTATTTTTCTCTGTCGGTTTCCCGTTAATCTCTTTTGTCGGCCGGCAGCTGCATGAGGCGCCGCGAATATGCACTAGGGAATTTATTACTTACGAAAATCGACTACTAAGCATTAACTGGATTTGGGATTTTCGTAACAATACATTTATGCGTTTTCTTTTAATATTGTTGAATTTTTTTTTTAATATCTTTTTGGATATTTGTTTAAATATGTTATCTTGCAGACTTAACGCATAGCCTGAGAAATTTAACTTGTTTAGTTTTGATGTCAATTTTTCCAAGGGCGCATCGAAATGGTCTGGATATTCATTGTATCTCACGCGTGTGCAGTTCAATTATCATATCTTTTATACCGCTTTCGAATTTAAATATTAACTTTCTTGTGTTCTTAATGTCATTTATTGACGTGCATTCCCACATATTTAATTGTCCATTGTTTGTATTTTTTTTGCCGATTTGTTTCTGGTTATGACTAACGTGTTTTTTATCCGTTCTTGGTGTTCTTCTGTGGATATTGGGATCATTTCTTTCAATATATCCGAATTTAGATTTATCCTAGATAAGGCGTCAACGTTAGTGTTGCTTGAACTTTTTTTATAAATTGTGTCGAAATCGTAATCTGACAATTCTATTCTTATTCTAGTTAATTTTGAGGTGGGGTTTTGTGGGAGAATACTGAAACTAATGGTCTGTGATCAGTTATCACTGTGAATTTTTTGCCGAATAAGTGCGGTCTCAAATGTGTTATTCCAAAGTGGATTGCTAGTAGTTCTTTTTCTATAATTGGTTTGTTTTTTTCATGTTTGTTTAGGGATTTGCTTGCATATGCGATAGGTAAGTCTTGATCTATTTCTCCTGGGGATAGTACTGCTCCTAAGGCTTAATTTGATGCATCAGTTGTTAAAATGAAGGGTTTATCAAAGTTTGGATATTGTAATATGTATTGTAATTTTTTAGGAGATCGTTTAGTGGTTGGGCTATGTTAGCAAATTCTTTTATAAATTTTCTGTAACAGTTGCAGAATGCTACAAATCTTCTTACTTCGTCTGTATTTTTGCGTTGGGGATAGCTTTTTATTGTTTCGTCGTATACGTCGGGTATTATGAGGTGTCCTAGATAGATTACTTCTGATTGCAGGAAGTTGCATTTGGATGGGTTTAGTTTTAGGTTGTATTTCTTAAGTCATTCGAGTAGTTTCGTTCGGTTTCGGTTGTGATGTCCATCCACGTATTATCATGTCGTCTACGTATAAAAATGCTTCGGTCTCTAGTCCTGATAAAGCTATGGTTAGCATTCTTTGAAAACTGTTGGGCGAAAGTTTTAGTCCGAATGGAAGTTCTGTGCACTGATAATGTCCGTTTGGTGTTGAAAAGGCGGTTAAAGGTCACGAGGTTTTGTTAAGTTTTATTTGATGAAATGAGTTTGTCATGTCCAAGGTGGAGAAATATTTTGCTCGTCCTAGGCTGTCTAGGATGTCTTCTAATCTTGAAGAAGGAGAATCTTCACTACCGATTTTAAAATTGTTTAAATTCCAGACGATAACTTTCATGATCTTTCACTCTGTTCCTCCTCTTTTTCATACTCTTTTCGTTTTCAGGCATGACAATCTCTAATGCGTGCCAATTATTTTGTTTGTCGTTATTTTTTGTAATTGAAATTAACAATGCGGCATTCTACAGGGATGTATTTGTAACAAATAGTGTAACATAAGAACGAGCGAGCGTGGACGAGAGCATCAACAGCTGGAAATAAATGCTCGAAGAAGGCGATACCTACCGGACTTAACACACGTACTTTGGCTAATTATGGGGAGAAGTATCTTTAGGGAAGTTGTTTCTTTTCAATGCATATCTATCTAAAATAGATATGGCTAGAAGACATTTAACCGCTTTGGCGGATTAGCTTGCGGATAATAAAAGGCAACAAAGCTTTGGTGAACACAATCTCTTACAAGAATTCCAACACGGAGGACTTGAATTGAATTCTGTTGTCAGTCGTAATTGACTCCGGTACGCCACAAAAATGAAACACACGCTCTTTAGAGAAAGGTAACCATATTTCGGCCATTAAGCTTTTTGATAAGTTCGAGAAAGTGAAATTTCCACAAATGACCGAGAACAATAATGACATAAATATAATCAGGATAAGGACCTAATATATCTATATAAAACATTGTAAAAGGTCACACATTTTTTTGTCATTGCAATTAACTACGCTACGTACAGAATTGTATTTATAACCTATGTTACAAATATTACATTATTTCTTGGTTACCGCTTTCTCGCTATATGTATAATATGCATGGACATGTATTGTTCATTTTCCTGAAGTGCGGACGCTTTTTCAAAGAATTGTCGTTTATTACACTGGCGAATAAAATCGCTCATAAACTCATGCAATCTTTTGATTCTCATTTTCAGTTTTGCAAGTGTAATGCTCAATTCGTTTCGCTTTTAATAGAAAAATATATTGGTGCAAAAAAGCTCGCATAATACACAAACAATGGGATTTGCATATAAAAATTCTTTTCAGCAGAAATATGTCTGCCCCTGTGGTCGAGTAGGAATATTAGTTCTGGTTTATTTGCAACTGGGATGGTTAATGTTATGCCGCTTGCTAGGTTTAAAATTTTGTATATACACAAACACAATGATGCATTGTTCCAATTTTCGCAATCGTGCTTTGGCTTTGCCAACCTTTTGCGGGGTAACGAGAAACTTCCATATCCATTTGATTGGTGTTATTTCAATTATAGGTAGTATTCTGGAGACTTTGATAATATTGGTAGTTTTGATAATTTGTAACATGTTGAAAATTTCTATTGCAACTGTAATTTTGATTATAATTTGTGTAGAAGATGATTGTTTATCTTGTTGCTTATTATATTTGTTTTGTTATTTCGTCTCTTATCGATGGTGGATTTGTGATTAGTGGAATGCTATTTGTTATTCGTGGCATCTTTGTTGTGTGATTGTGTATTATTTTTGTTTCTTATATGCGTAATCTTTTTAATGTTGACTTCCTGTCACTATAAGTGACAGTTCACTTTTCCAAACTGCAAAAAAGAAAATAATTTTCCTTCATTAATTACGCAGAATTTTTTGAGTGGATATTTTTAATGGCTTATACATTTTATTATATTGAAATTACCTTAGACTCTGAATATTGAATTACCTTGACTCTTAGAAGTAAACCTTTTACCAATTAATATTAAGAATTATTGCAAAGTATTTAAGAAAAGCAAATGTAAAGTGTCATGTTATCCTATGTTAAATAATTTTTTAAGTTGTCTTAAGTTTCTTTAGTTGTTTTTTGATTTTGTCAAAATAATGTCTCTAAAAATATTGGTAGTTAGCTAAAAGTAATAATTCACTTAAAAAAAAAAATAAATATCTCTTTATTTCATTTGACTACGTGCTATAACTGGCGATCCTGCCTGCCAATGATCCTGTTTGTGTGTCAGCTGTACACTAAAATCCTATGCGACTTAAAATATAAACAAAAAGGTTAATATAAAAAACAGCAGGTGGCTTTAAAAAGAGTTTTAGAAAGAATTGGAAAGACTTATGTAACGCTTTTTGGAAAGTTAGTTATGGAATGTTAGTTATTTTCCCAAGACAGAAGAGTGCATCTTGTCAACGTTATGCAATATATCGAAACGAAACGACAGTTTTCAAAAGTATGTCCCTCGAAATTTCCAAATGTTTTATTAGCAAAAACGTTATATTAAAACATAAGCTGTTGTAGATTGTGTGATTGTGTCCGCGAACGCCATCGTTCTATCGAGATTTTATAGGCTCTGTTGAATTACTATCAGTGATCACCATTTTACGACGACGACATAGCATAATAACAAATGTAAGAATTAATACCTTCTCCGAGGCTATATTTTTGTTCTCTTCTTTTATTCTCAAATAATTTTGTTTTTATCAACGAGCTTAAATTCCGCGGTTTTAATTTCCCAATTTTACAGAGGCAAACACGTAGCAAGCACAGATCCGAATTGAGAGTGAATCCCTCAGTCGTTGCAAAAAACTAAAAGCTTGGCAAAAAGAAACAAACTTAGTTAATTTTGGAATCACACTGGGATGTTAAGATTACAAGTTAATTTAAATAAAACATAAGCAAATCGCGCTTATTAAGAAAGTGGTAGAATTTAAAGAACCCGACATTGAGATTAAATTATGGATGTCAGAAGCAATCTACTCTCATAAAGAGGCAAAGAGACAAGCCGGTCGCGGCCAAAATTCCTAAGGGTGATGAGCGGGAATTGCTTTTGACTGGATTCTATTGAATCTACATGGTAACTATAGGTAAAAGACCGTATAACAGAGTAATACTCAAGCATTAGTCTCCAAGCTCATACGTAAGAGTCGTCAAGCTCTTTGGACCACCGTGTAATAAAACCTAGTGCTGACCTATTTGGAGAACTCAATGTGCAAATGAGCACGTAGTCTTTGATCAGACACAATCTCTAAGTGAACGTGAACGAATCGAAATTTTGCAGTGTATGTAATTCGATGAATATTCGTGAATTAATTCTTGCTTGTCAATGAAAGGTTCTTGCATATTAAGATCTGGCTGGATTTAATCACCGAGGGCAGATCATTAATATATAAATTAAATAAAACGGGTCCTAAGTGCCTGCCTTGAGGTACGCCAGACGTTAAGGGAATTCATCCGAAGTGATGAAGTCAAACACAGCTCAGAATAATCTGTTATACAGATAAGGGCTTATCCATTTCACTAAGTACAAAGAGAAGTCAGAGGCCTGGAATTTGAAGGTCAATAAATTATGTTTAACTAAGTCAAACGCTTCACTAAAATCGGTATATACGACATTCCTACAATAGCCGCCAGAAACATCTTTGAAAACATAGCAAGTAACCTTTAAGGGATTCGTAACAATTGGTCTTTCCTTCCGAAAGCCATGCTGGAATGGAGAAATATAAGATTTGATAGCAAAAGCTAGATCCTGAGCAACAATTCGCTCAAGCAATTCAGATAAGACACACAACTTGACAAAGCCTCTATAGTTCTCAACATGATGTCTGTTTTCACATTTGTGAGGCGAAACGAGAAAACTACTTTTCCAACACAAAGGGAAAACACTTGATTTCAAGGAGTGATCAAAAATATTTGAAATAATACCACACACCTCGACAGAGCATGATTAAAGTATACATGATGGATTACCACCAGATCCAGGCGCACAACATATTTTAGAGACCTCAAAGGTGATTTTCTGAAATTACCAAGTTAAGAGTTTACACCGAGTTAGATATCGGATGCGGGTAGAATTAAGAGTTAAATCGGAATTAGACGTTGAAACATTTCGTCCGAAGTATTCAGCAATGAGATTCGAGGTTTCATTACCATCAAAGGACTCAGAGCCCTTGAAAGAAAAATGCGAGGGAAATTTCAAGATTTTTCTTTTGAAGTTGAGAAAGTTAGAAAAGTATTTTGGGTTAACAGGCAGAGACGACATTATCCACTGAAGGTATCTGCAATAATATTGGTGATTGAAATATTTAAATCTATGCCTTGCGGCAGAACTCTTGCCCAGAACTATTTTTCATAAACTTTTTGAATAGTTTTGCTATTTTTGTAATATATTATTGCCTTTTTAATCCATGGCGGGAAACTGCTTCAAGGGCGAGGTTACTTGATTGGAGTGGATGCAGAAATAGCTAACTTTAATACATTTTAGAACGTTAACAGTAATGTTTCAATATTTTATATTCAAAAAAGTAAAATATTGATTTTATTAAAATAATATTTATTGGAGGAAGTTGGATTTGGCTCGTAGGAGTAGTTCAAACGACCATCATGTCTGTAATATAAGGAAATACAAATTGATAGATGACATGGATTCTTCTGAATAGCTCTATCAGATGTTGAAGTAGTGACCATACAGCCAGAATTATCGCTATAACACCAAGTGACTTGTGAAGTCCCCCAACGCTATGACCATATGAGTAAATGAAGATTTTTCGACCAGGTCACAAGTGCGGCAGCATGTTTCTTACAAATAGAAATATCCGCATTTGGGTGTATAAAGGCGCAAGTTATGTGTAACTGGCAATGGCAATAAATTCAATGTCAAGAGCAGTAGGACATTCAGATGAATCGAACGGAACTGCAGCAGATATAGCAATTAAAACACCACCACCAGCGAGATCCAATCGATCCTTTCTTGGAAAGAATTGTGAAAAATTTCAAACGAATGTAAATAAGGCTTCAACCAAGTTTCAGTGAAAGCCAACCACGAAAACTCCGTGTTCACTGAATTTAGGGAAGTGGAGCGAATTTTTGGTTTTAGGCCCCTAAAATTTTTAGTAAATGAAAATTTTGGGCCTGAATAAAAATTCGGAAGTAATGGGGGCTTTCAATTTTTATCCCACACGCACCCCACAGACCGTCACACTGAAGACCTGCGGACCATTCTATACCGTGCCATACCTATGGTTTCCTTCAACTCACGAGCTTATATGAGAGACACGGAAATTGGTTCCGAGGACCCGTTGACTCTGCTTTCCTTTTCTAATTTGCCTTTTCTTTGCATTTACGTCAATGCAATTTAAATTTTGTTTTTATTGATATTTACTTGGAATGTATGAAGGAAGTACACATTAAATTACTGTAAATAAACATTTTACAGGGTAAATAATGTTCTAAATTAGAGGAAGGATTTGTGTTTATTTTTTTTGGTTTTAAATCGTTTAGTGAATCAATTTAAATTTTGTTTTTATTGATATTTACTTGCAATGTATGAAGGAAGTACACATTAAATTACTGTAAATAAACATTTTACAGTGTAAATAATGTTCTAAATTAGAGGAAGAATTTGTGTTTATTTTTTTTGGTTTTAAATCAATAACACAACGTCAAATTTTTTTTAAAATAAAATTACTTTCGCCAAATAGTGCGCTTGCTTTTCTCAAATTCACGGAACGCGTCACATGTACATATGTTTATGCCTTTGTGTATATATGTATGTATGGATAACTATATTTACTATTCACGTAAAACGGAAAGCAGAGAACAAAGGAAAACAGCGAGTGAAAGAGAAATAGAGAGAGAATGATAAAAGCACTGAGAATCATTTTGAAAGCAAGTATTACGAATTACCTGCTGAGTATTTGATCATTTGAAATATTACAGCGCAAATTGGACTTGAGTTTATTTCATTTAATTTATTTAAAGTAATGTTGTCTATCCCCTGCTACTAGCGAAGTTTGGGATGTTCATGAATATGGAAATAGTGATGATGTTGTTATGGATATTTCTATTTCCCTGGCTGCGGCTTTTATTGTTTTTATAGTTCTTATTGCTGTTGCTGTTCTGTTACAAACTATAACACATTTATTTATCATCATTATATTTTCATTTTATTTCTGCTGTTGCTGTTCTGTTACAAATTATAACACATTTATTTATCATCATTATCTTTTCATTTTATTTCTAAGTTTTGACATTTTTAAAAAAAAAACATAAACGAATTGCCATCACATAATCTTTTAGAAAAATTTGCGATGTATCTATTATCTTTTTGTGTTCTTTCACCTTTTTCGTAGCATTCATTTATATGTAAGTATAAAACGGTGGAATACTATATAGTAAGTGTGTTCATTATTGCACATGCATACAAGCAAATGCACAACCAATATCATTTGCAGTTAATTTCCGTTTTCTTCTAAATCTCGTAAGATACAGTGCGCTCTTATATTCAATTCATTTCGTTTCAATCTTTGGAGCAAAAGCTGATATGTTTGTACCTACTTACAATTAAGATTCCTTCTTTTATTTCACCTTTACATTGTATTTGCATATTTTTTCGCACAGACGTTGCTTGGTTAAAAAACGGAAATTTTTTCTATGATGCCGTTATTGTTCAATTACAAATAATGCTTTGTTATAAGCGCAAAGTTTATTTACTTTCATGCTTTATCGAAAGTATTTCCTTATTACTTAATTTTCTTATAAATCGTTTTCAGACATTTTGTACTCTGCAAATATTGGACATGTTATTAATATTATTATTATAATTTTAGACTAATGAAATAAATTCTTAGGCTAAAGAAAAAAGACGTTGGGCACTAGCGATACAGGCTATCTGTTCTAAGTTATAAAAGTACATTAGGTATTGGGCCTAACAGTTTTAATAAAGCAATATACATATTCTGCATATATATATTCTGTTCTATAGCTGATTTTAGAATGTCCATACCATTAGTCGTTCCAAATGCAATACTTCTAGGCAAGGAAAAGTTAAGGCAGTCACAGAGAATGCGCTTTGTAGTGAGAATTTGTCCACAATTGCAGATTTGGGAGGAAGACTTCTTTAAGATTCATTGGTGAGTTGCAATTGTATGGCGAAGGCGAATTCTCGAAAATGTTTGGAACTTGATTTCCTCAACGTTCGTTGGATATAAAGGTGGAATTGATTGAGGGTTAATAGAAAAGAAGTGCTGTTCATGGTATTGTAGATTTCCTTCTGTAATTTTCTCTTTCACTTTTTTTCCGACGTATCTCTGAAGATCCAACTTTTCCATGACACCATCCATAAGTGGAGGTGCAGAATACTTCGTCACTCGATCGGCTTGTTCATTTCCTAATAAACCGATATGCCTTGGTAACCAAAGTTTGGCAACTGATCGCGCTTTGATCGTATCGTTTCCTTTTGTGTGAAGAGTTATTGCACTGTTTTCTATTGTCTTATTGCTTTATAGCTTTTTAAGCGTTTGAAGCCTAATTATTTGTAAAAGTATAAAGGTGTAAAGGGTGTAAGAGTAAAAGAATTGTATTATATATATGAAAATTTTGTCGTGATTTTCATGTTGGTTCTTGCGTTCAGCACTTGTGCTCTTGATAATAAGTCTCTTCCGTTTTTTTTTTCTTTTTGTGATTACAGCTTTTCTCTTGTTGTTTGTTGTTGCTTCACTAGTGTGAAATTTTCGCCTAATTTCAGAGATAATTTTTATGATTTTGTTTTCTTTTTTTTTTTTTTTTGATGCTTGCAGTTTGGTTTTACTTTCTCTTGTTCTATTACTCTCTCTCTCGTTACCAGCGTAACGAAGAAGTTTTCTTAAATTTGTAGATAAATTTATTGTTGTGGATCCTCGTGAATTTGCTCTTTTTTTTTTCCTCCTAATTCACTTCTATTTTTTTGACTTGACATGGAATGTTTATATACACCATGCCGCGCAAAAACTGGCCCGGAATCTGAAAGATTCGTTTCGTGTTGGCTTTGCGATCGCTTTGGGCATGCAAAGTGTGCCAGTATTATCGGCCGTGCTACTGATGCAGTCGTTGATCCCTCGAAAGGCTTACGATGGTCATGTCCTGACTGTAGGAAGCTGAACATAGACTTCTACAAATTGTTCACGGAGTAAAATTGAGTAAAAATCTCGGCTCCTTGTGGGAAAAGTTTGAGCTAATTAAATCTAGGTTTGATGAGTGTCGCTTTATTGAGCAGTCATCTTCTGATTCAGTAGTACAAGCTAGCGCTCCCCCCAACTCTACAATAAACGTAAGCGTTTCCGAAATTGCTCAGTCGGTCCGTAATAAAATAGCTACAGACAAGCCGCCAAGTCCTTCTGGTTTAAGCTATGCTGAAGTAGTTAGCGCTCCCTCTAACTCTACAATGTATGTAAGCGGTTCCGATATTGCTGAATCGATCCGTAAGAGAGTAGTTACAGACAAGCCGGCAAGTCCTTCTGGTTTAAGGTATGCTGAAGTAGCAAGAGTATCTCCTCCCCGTGCCGTCATTAAGTCTAATCTGGCGTCATCGCCTAAAAATAATAAAAAGCAAAACATTTCATCTTCTCCCCCTGGCTGTTCGAGCGCGAACGCTGGTCACCAAACTGGGCATGTCGCTCAAGCTGCGCGTGCAAGTGTGGTAATCACCTCAATATTCTCCCCATCTCATAACGCCCCATTCGTGTACGGTACTGTTCCTAGTAGTAATGACATTTGCTTGACGGCAGTTCCCCCGCGGAAAGCAATATTTGTGTTAAGACTGGTACCTGAAACATCCGTTAATAACAAAAAAAGCTATCTGGCGGCAAAAGTCCCCTCAGTCAACTTAAAGCGCGTTAGCATTTTCAAAATGCCTCCTTCTTAATCTAGAGCAAACTCTTCTTTTAAAATACTAGGTCCGACTGAAAACAGTGATATGTTGTTAAATAAACCACTGTGGCCAGTAGGATCCTTAATTAAGGCATTTATCCGTCGAGATTGATCCCGTAATAACAAAGCAGTAGTGCTGTCGTCTTTAAAAAAGTAAATGTTTCTTCAGGCCCATTATATCTCATTTATCAAAATGTTAAGGGCCTAACATCAAAAATTCATTCTACTTTCCTAAATTCAGTGAGCATACATTCGTCGGAACTTTTCCATAATTCTTTCCAGGTTTTTAGGAATGATCGATTGAATGGTACTGGTGGCGGTGTATTAATTGCCATATCTGCGGCAGCCCCGTCCAATTCAATAGAAACTCCCACTTTTCCTGACGTTGAATTTATCGCCATCCGAGCGAAAATTCTTAATAAACAGATATTTATAATCTGCTCCTAATTCTGATATCTGAAAAACAGACTGCCCTCATTTGTGAAGTGACCAAGCCGCCTAGATCCATCGATTTGGTCGTTGCGTTGGGAGACTTCAACTTGCCTCAAGTCATTTGGTGTAAAAGTGATAATTTTGGCTGTTTCATTCCTACTACATCTGATAGAGCTGTTGTGTTTTTTAACGAATTATTTGATCATAATTTAGTTCAATATAACCGTATTCTTAGTTGTAATGGTAGACTGCTTGATCTTTGCTTTGCCAATTTTCCTGACTCTAGGGTAAATCGTTGTCCACCTTTTAGTTTCGCTGAACTGTCTTAATGTTCCAAATTCAACCTTTTCAAGCAAATATTATGATTTTCAGAAAATCATTATCGTGTTGCTAAAATCATCACACATATTCACATATGAGGTTTGATTTCTCAACCGGAAGTATTGAAAGTTTATTGGCGTCGTTCTACAATATAATAAATCTAGCAATTTCTGCATCCGTTCCGATTAAGCAATCCCTTCGTCGAAGCAGGCGTCCTCCGTGATTTAATAAGACAATTAGATATTAGAAAAATAGGAAAAACAACCATTTCAAGAAATTTTCGAAAAGTGGCTCTTCTTTCGACTATTTCGCTTAATCAGCAGCAAGGCATAGATTTAATTCCCTGAACCACCAATATTATTGCAGATACCTTCAGTTCATTAAATCCTCTCTGTATGCTACTCCTAAATACTCTTTTAAGTTTGTTAACTTCAAGAGAAAAATTTCCCTAAATCCCTCGCATGTTTCTTTTAAAAGCTCTGAGTCCTCCGATGACATTGAAACCACAAATCGACAAAACTTTTCGACTGCTAATTCCGATTTATCGGCAAACTACCCATACCTGATAACTAATTTGGTTTCAATTCCCAATTTGGTTATTTCTGAAAATGACGATTTTGAAGGATTGTTCGCCTGGACCTGATATAATTCCATCATGTGTGATTAAATCTTGTGCTTTGTAATCTCAAAGATTTTTAACCAGTCTTTGAAGTTAGGTGCTTTCCCTTTGTGTTGGAAGAGTAGTTTCCTTATTTCTATTCACAAAACTGGAAGTAAACAATTTATTAAGAACTACAGAGACATAGCCAAGTTGAGTGTATTGTCTAAGCTGTTCGAGCGAATTGTGACTCAGCGTTTGGCCTTTGCCATTAATTCGCATATTTCTCGATACCAGCATGGCTTTCGGAAAGGGCGATCTACGGTCACCAATTTGTTTACTTGTCATGGTTTCAACGCTTTTTCTAGTGGCTCTCGCAGAGATGTAGTATACGATGATTTAAGCAAAGCGTTTGATTTGGTTAACTATAACTTACTTATCTTTAAACACCAAGCCAAGACTCTGGCTTCCCTTTCTATTTAGTGAAATGAGTAAGCTCTTATCTGCACAATAGAGCCTTCAGGGTTTTGTTTAACTTCATGACCTCGGATGAATTCCCCTTCTGGCGTACCTCAAGGCAGCCACTTGGGTCCCATTTTATTTAGTTTATACATTAACGATCTTCCTTCGGTGATTGATTCTAGCCAGATCTTAATGTATGCCGATGATGTAAAACTTCTTTCTTCCTTCTCTGACGAATCGCAATCGCATCAACTTCAAAGTGACTTGAATAATTTGGTTGCATGGTGTTCATTGAATCATATGGGACAAAACCTAAGCTTTTTTTCTCAAGAAGAAAGCGTTCATTACTCAGTATTTCATTGGCGATTCAGGCGTACTAGTTGATAGGTTACGTTTTAAGTTATATGTTAAGCTTTCGTTAAGCAAAGCCAGGTCTGCGCTTGGTTTGATAAAGAGGTGGTGCAAAGAACTTGTTGATCCTTGGTTAGACCTATTTTCGAGTATGCCTCGGTTTTGTGCACCTTGCACATAATCTACATATCTACATAGCACCTATAGGTGCTATGGTGAATCTACATAGATTCCTATAGGTGCTATGTAGATTCAAGTGAATCTGTTGAAAAGCAATTCTTGCTGGTTGCACTTAGGAATTTGGGTTCCGATCCGATTGCCTCTATTCCCCCCTATGAAAATAGGTTGCTTCTGTTGTCCTTACCGTCGCTTGAGAAACGTAGATTGTTCTTGGCGTTTCCTTCGTAATCACAGTAATAAATTATGCTTTTGACTCGCCTTCATTACTTGGTGAAATAAACTTTAATGTCCCTAACCTGCTTCTCTAGGCACTTCATCTTGGTTAAGCTTAGTCAATATAAATATAATTATGAATTGCTTAAGCCGCTCAGAGTTGTTCGCAAGAACCTAAATGACGTCTATCAATTATTCTCATTATCGGACTTTTTAAAGTCCATTAAAGCCACATTGCTTAATACGCGCGATTTACCAACGTCGTACTTAAACAAGCTTTTAACCCTAAAAAGTGATTACAAATTAATTGTTGTTAACCAGTATCGGTTGCAAGCTTATGCATGTTTTCAATGGCTTAGGAGTTCATTTGCAATTTGGTCCTGTACCGGTTGTGGGTGTGGCCCTGCGCTAGTTGTGTGCACGCTTTTTTTCCTTTCTTTCCTTCTTATTTGTTTTATTATGCTTATACTAAGTTCTAATATTAATTAATTTAAGATTTATTTTAAGAGTTAATTGAACTCGACTTTAGTTGAGTTTCAGGTATAAGTAAATAAGTAAATACATAAATGAATAAAATAAAAAAACATTTTAATTTTTTCGCCTGGTGTTGTAATGATATTGTATGATATTCCTTAATTTGTTGATGGCGCTCCATCTCGAAGTCGGAGGAATCCGTATGGTTTGGAGTTTGTCTTTATGGGAAAGGTTTGCAGCGTGAAATAGCTCTGGCTTCGCTTGTGAAAGTTGAACAATTTTCGTTAAATATATGATTGAGAAAATTCTGCCCTAAAGCATCTACCACGGCACAAGCAGACCAGAAGTTTTTGAAACATCTGTGTTGCTCTCCAGTACTTGAGTTTTTTAGCTATTAGATTCCTGAAGACGTAAGGAGGGGTATCCTCTTTCTTGTGCATAGACAGCGAAATGTCAAAAGAGTAGTCTTTCAAAATCCACGGAGGTTTAACATCAAAATAGCGAAAATTTTTAACGGAATCTTCAATTCCTTTGCGACAAACAATAGCCAATTGCAATTGGTGACTTTCAAATTTTCTTGGCAGTAATAATCTTTCTCGCTAATGCCATAATGCCATTCATTAGCGGAAAGGAATCAGAGAGAAACCGCCGATGCGACATGAATGTTTTGATTTAGTTGAAGAATTTGGGTCCAACATTCCATGATTGCAAGAGCCTTAAAATAACATGAAGACCAACTCTGTCAAATATTTTTTCGAAATCAATTGAAAGAATTGGTACATGATTCCGTGCGGAAATGGCTCTACTTGGAAAAAAATCAATATGTAAACGAGCGTCGATGCACCCCGCTTGAAACCAACTTGTTGTTTTGTGATCAGGTTCTTGGACTCAGGAAACCAAGATAATCTAGATGCTATTATCTTTTCTCATACTTTTGAGAGGCACGATAAAAGAGAGATTGGGCGATAGTCCGATGCGATGGAGACGTTTTTTGACTTTAGAATTGAAACAACTGCTGCCAGTTTCCACACGTAGGGTATATGTCCAGTCAAAAATACCGTACTATATAGGTCCAGCAATTTCTTTTTTAAGCAGAGCTCTGATCATTTGATATGGGATGCGATCTAGACTAGGTGTGTCCTTCCCTTCGATTTCAAGACACAGCTTTCAAGTCCTGAGGGAGATATACAATTTTCCAAGAACATGGCACATCTGTCAATAGCATTTGAAAAAGAAATTGCAGCGTTTTTACTTTTGATGATAATATCGTCAGAGGAGTATTCGCACCACACTTTTCCAATATAATTAAAAATCTCATCTGCGTCAGTTAAAGTTCAATTAAGAGTACTGGTGGCCGAAATTTCGTTCAAGTATGAAGTTCCATTGTTTCTACTCATTATGTTCCAGACAACTTTCATAGATGTATTTGTGTATTTGTGATGTGAATTCTTTTCGAAAAAACTTTGAAACTAAGTGCCTTTGATTTTCCTAATTCCTTCCTGAATAGAGCATTGACCTTTTTATATAATAACAAATGATCATGATCAGGATATCTTTCAAGGCGCTGCCGTAGATCCATTTTGTTTTTTCTCAATAACGAAAGCATGTTGTTCCACCAAGGAAGCCTAGCTAGTTTAAAAAAGCTGTTGGTTTGAGGAATAGAAACATGAGCAGCCGTGCGAATGGATATAACAACAGTTTCATGGTTGCAATTCCCGTTAAATGGCTTTGAAATCAGAAATGGCTCGGCCGGTTTGGAGTAATAAATCCAATTTGCTTTATCTAGAACGATTTTGGCCTGTCTTGCTGGAGTAACGGAGGAGTTTGAAAGGTTAAGATCGATTATGATTGGAAATTGATTATTATTATGTATATCATCAGAAATAGACCAGGAAACCAAAGAAACTGACGAAGAGCAACAAGTTGAATCAATATGTAAAAGGGTTTGATGAGTTGAAAACTGCCTAGGTTTTCCATCATCTAAAATGCATAGGTTGCTTTGAATGAACCAACCTCTGCTTCAGTACTGTTTTTCTAAAACAGTACCATGATTTTTGCTCCCTGTTAAGCTCCGGATGGAATTTCAGCTATTAAAGTCGCCCCATGTAATTAATGGGGAGGGAAGTACGGAGAATAAATTGTAGAGTTCTTGCTGAAAAAAAGATTGCGAAGGTTGCATACAGACCGAAAGCACTGTAAATTTTATGTTTAAGATTATTTGTATAGCTGCGGCTTGTATGTATGAGCTTAAATTTATGCGAGGTTTATTTGAATTTATAAAAACACCAACTCCTTATTTGGAATAGGAATTTGGATCAGCATTCGTGAAGTATCCAATATATGATTCCGGTAGAATAGGAATAAAAGAACTTCTGCAGTGGGTCTCTTGAAGGGATACAAAGGTGGGGTTAAAATTACTTATGAGCGTGCGGAGTTCATTGAAATTATTAATAAGTCCCTTAATGTTTCGTTGTAGAATTTTAAAAACTTTATTTAATTGTAGTGACATAGAGAAGGGGGTGGTAGGTGGGTTATGTTAACAAGTCATCGCCTCCATCCAAAAGGGCGCTAAATAATTTATTCTTACCAGCAGAATAATCGGTACTTAGGTGGTAGCGTATATTTGAAGTGCAACGAGTGGACACACGTGCACAATTTGAAATTGAAGGTTGATTAATAGATGAAAGATTGGATTCATTACAACTAGTAATTTATTGAATAGAGTTGGTAAGGTATTTAGTTTGTTAGGCTTTATGATGTTTGTGTTGTTGTTTTAATTTTTTCAATATTTGGTGTTGCTTTGATTTTTTCAATATTATTTTACTTCTGGCGGATGATGGATCTAGTTTCTCAATATGATTTTTGGCTAATGGTAGAACAGGTTTGTCATTGGAAGAAGTTGGAGTTAAAGGCTTATTAGGCTCGATTTGCGAGGCGACGGCAGCGTAGGTATTACTTTTGTTAATTCTTTGGGCTCCAGTTGGATTTATTTCCCGGTACTTACATCACGCTTCGCCCATGCTACAGTAATTTTCTGTTTTGATTTTGAGAATTTCTCGCGTTTGTATAGAACGTGGGCATTGTTCGTCTAACGCCGAGTGCGGATCATTGCAATTTATGCAGAAAGTACGCGTACAGCTTTAAGCATGTGGAGGAAGACCACAGTTAGTACAATATGGGATACTGTTGCACCTTTTTGCCGTATGAGCCAGGCCTTGGCATTTTTCGTATCTCATGGGATTTGGAATGTACATTTATATCTACATTTTACACCAAGCCACATCATTTTATTTACATTTATACCAAGTTACATCAACAGTTTGTGGTAACCTATAGCGATCAAAAGTCATAATTATCCGTCCTGTAGGAGAGCGAGCTGTTCCGTCGTCATTTAGTTTAGTAAATTTATAAATTTCAGTCGCTCCTTGATTGCCCATTTCGCAAACGATCTCGTCTTCTGGTGCATGTTTTACGCACGTGGTATAAATTACTCCTCTAACTGAGTTAAGTTTTCCATATACTTTAACGTGAAATAAGACATGAATTTGCTAATGATTTCGACTTTATGAGGGTTTCCGTTGTGCGAGTTCTTAGCGAGGCCAAGCAAATTACCATCGCGTACAGTCGATATAGAGTATATATAAGTTGTAAAACCATTATGCCTTATTGTTGTGTATTGTTTAGTAATATGGGGAAAAAAACCACTCGCTAAAAACAGACTGGAAAATATCGATCGTTTTCAATTCTTCTCTTTTTTATTGTTTTTTTTTTTTATTATATTTAGGGGAAACAAAAGCACATACGGTATCCGCGATAACCGGTTTTGTAAAAACACTGAAAAGACACGAGGTAAATACATGTAAACAACGAAAAAATCAAAAAATCGCAGAGGAAAAAAAAAACACGCTCTACTCAGAATATAAGTCGGCCACGAAATGTGGAGATGTTTTTTTCTTTTATTCGTCTAAGTGAGTTTTTACAATTACTTACTTTTTAAAAAAAGGTTCTCTATTAGTTAAATATTTGCAAATATATTTATTAAGTTTTCTTTTTCACCGACAAGATATTTTTTCTTCATTTTCTATATTCGGCCTTCACTTCGCGTACCTTGTTGTTAGATCGCCGCCTCACTTACGTCAACCATATAAATGCAAAGTTAACCCAAATAAAATTGAAAACAATCGAATTATGTTGACTGTTAAACTCATATACAAGATTGGATCTATATAATAAAGTAAATTCCTATAATACGATTATAAAACCACTATGGCGAAAGGCTTCACAATTATCGGAAACAGCACCGTGCGGTGACTGCGTTGCGGCCGTATATGTTGAGTGCTCCATCGGCAAAAATATAATACTATTACTTTTATATCAGACGCATACAACCTTGCCCAGTAGCGCCTCTCAAGCGCAACGCATACTATTTGGTTTGGATTGACCGGTTTGATGAGTAGAATCAAAATTTACCTCTCCAACGCACGCTCTGAACGAGTTTTTTCGTGCTATATGCTCACACACATTTTGGCCGTCCTGTTTTTTTTTCTTTACGAAACCCCGATAGCTAAAAGCAGTGATACACATAAATTTCAATTGCCTGACTACAACATAATACGAAATTTCGTATACCATCCAGGCCTTGTGATATATAGGCTCAAAGGAATTTTGTTTCAGTGCAAGCATCAATACAGCACGGAAGATGCTAAATTTACTTCTCTGTTGCTAAAATTCACATTTCAAATAGATACGTTGGAGTTTTGGTTTGTCTACAGAGGCCAAAATATGGAAAGGGTATTTTCCTTAAAATGGCTTCAACAGCTTTCAATATTTCCCATGCCATGTAATCTCCTCAGCAGTGAAATTGTGCTTGCTGGCGATTTCAATGTATGTAATGTCCCTAGCGGACCCATTTCACTCGCAGAACCCCCGAAGGACGTATTCCTGCAATTATGGGACTAAAGAACTGTTTAATATAGCTCGTAAGTGACACATTTTTTTTACATTCCTTCTCTGTCGTCTTTAATGATTTTTCGCCACCGCCATATTCATCACCGCCGTCATTCTATCATTATTGTCGATGGCATGTGCTTCATTAATTTAATCAACGCCCCCACGTCCTTTTTAAACTGCCATTGTCACAAAAGGGCGAAATAGCAAAGCTTCAAGGAACTTTGTGTTTGCAAAGAAGCAAGGACGACGCTGTCCCACCCGTTACACGCTTATTAATACCGAAAGCTAGTTTGTGCTCTTGTGCATTGCCTCAACAAATATTAACTATGCTTTCTTAAAATTCTGTGAGCTGCATTTGCACGAGCATACGAGAGCTAAGATTGTCGTTTTCGTCACATATGCCTTGCTTTTCATTGCCACAGAATTACGTTGCAATTATTACCATTTTAGCGTTATGAATCATTACCATTTTACCATCTACTCGAAAGTAGGCTGATGTTCTCCAACCACAAATGCTAATATTGTAAAAAGTAGAAATTTGCGAAAGGTTACCCCGCCGCCGCCTGGAGCTCTAGTCCCAGGAGTACGTGATATCCAAAAAATCATAGCTATACTCGCAAAGTATATCTTGAAAGTTTACTACGTCTATAAAGGAAACTGGAAGATATAGCCAAACAAAAAGCTGAAGCTTTTTAATGCATCTAGACGACGTAGCTCGTGTAATAGCTTCATTAGAAGTTTCTAACGAACGACCTGAAATATTGATTCGAGGCCAAATCAAAAAAGTTAAAAACTATCCGCCAACACTAATAAGACGGATGTCGGATATTATTGTACGAGAAGCTAGGGAGAGTTTACTATTTCAGCGGACCGAAGGAAATATTAGTACCGGCGCATCTCGCAAGAGGTGACCGTAGTCATTGCAGAGACGACCCCGAATGGTATCCTGGCGCATTATGTGCGACGCACATGCAAAGAGAAGTCGCGAAGACAAGTGTAAGGTAACATCTTCAAGATTTGTTATACAGCAAAGAATAATTTTTTCTTGCTAGATGGAGCAAATGATTATTCACACATGCGTACACATAAATTGATCTTGCTAAGCAAGTTCTTGCATTTGTCCTTGCTACTATTTCTTCTCCACATACACTTTTTATGCATGCATCCTCTGCAAATATTCATACACTCAATGTAACACACACATGAAGTACACATAAGGTAAATCTTAAGCAAGAATATAGGAATACATTATAGAATACGATGTAATGATGGCATCATTAACTATAATATAAAAGCAGAAAACGACATCCTTTCAGTCATGTTATGACACCCAAAGAGAATCGTTTTTTACTTTTACCGGATAAAAGTAAAGTATCCGTTTGTCGTAAAAGTAGTTTCCTTAAGAACGTATTCTACCTACGACAAAACCGAAAATCCAAGCATTTTTCTTTAAAAGTGTTCTTGGAAGCGAACTTTCTGAAAAGTATTAAGTTACGCCTTGGCTAAGAAAAACTCTTACACCTTTTTAGCTATATACCCTGGCTTACGTATTTAAATAATAAAAGAGAATGTTATAAAACTAGAACATCTAAGAAACTTAAAACCAATTTTTCATCGACTCTGAACCACGCCCTTCATGTTGAAATTGTAAAAACTAATTTTCATGGCATGGTTTAAATAAATTGGCAATATAGAGCCAACGAAGAATTTGCATACGGATAAGGTTAACACCAACGTGGTGAAGGAATGGCCACGCCGAAATAATTTACACGAGCTGCTCAGCCTTCTAGGAAATTGCACATGTTACTGCCAAATTTGCATAGTCTCACCATAGAGATTTGTCTTTCGTATGGAAAGAAGACAGCAAACGCGTTCTCTGTAAGTAGTGGGTTTAAAACAAAACTTAAATTTTACAAAACTTCAGGCTGCAGTGTGTCGGTACTAATACGAAATATGAGTACCAGAATTTTATAAAAATAAACATTAATTAGGTATTAAGAACATAACTTTTAATAGAATTACAAACATAACGAGAAAATATTTCGGGAATTCTTCCTATTTATTTCTCTTTAATAAACTGAACGAATCGCTGACTTCTACACACGTACACCCTACATTATGTATAAATGTTCTAAGTTAAATGTACATCACGTAAGCTAATTTTCTTTTTGCTTTTAGTTAATGGTAGCATTTCTTGTAGGCGTAATGTTTTATAATAAATTGCGGTATAATCTTTTCCTCTCACTTTAGATAAAAGCAAGCGATTCCAAAATTTGTACATCTAATTTTCACGCTGTATTATAGATTCTTAAACACATTGATTTCATTATCACACTTACCCCGAAAAATATTTTTCATATTTTCATCAAATAAACAAGCTTATTATAAATATGATCACCGTGGACAATGTGAACGCTAACATCATGTAAATTAGCTGTTTGGTTTATTGTTAGTAACTAAGGGCCTAAATATGCTCTGAACAATACATTCGAAGCAGAAATAGTCAAATGTGGAAGGCCGCATTGGATAATTTTTTTACTGGCTTCTTTTAAATAAAATGATATTGTTCGAACCGAAAGTCGCAAAGGGCTGTATTTCACTATTGTCACTAAAATCTCTTGCGGCAGAGAGCGTGAATGGGTTCATTATTGTTTACCGCATCAGAAAAGTAATTCTCTATTTAAGGATCGAAGAAAACATTTTTTTAAGCTTTTCTTATTATTATTTCAAATAAGTTTTTTCTGCTCCATCGCTGTTTTTTCTAACGAGTTTCTTTCTGGTCTTACTCATATTGCAATATAGCTGCAACCGCAGTTAGCACGCGCTGTGCGACCTCGGCCAATGTATGCGTGAGATAGGCAGTGAAGTTGCGCTTCCAATATGGTTCAGCGGATTCGCGTGTTTTTCTTGAAGTTGGTAACCACTTTGCTGTCATTGTGAATGATGTAAATCTGGACTTGTCATTGCAAGTAGCCATGGAAACTGTGTGTCCGTTAAAGGCCCATACGGAAGGCTGCTTTTTGCAAGCCTCGATTGTAAGTTCAATCAGGGACTGGATGATTATCTTAGGTTCATGGATTCAGTGTCACTGCTTGCTGGTGACACCCAATTGATCCTGGGACTGGACGCTAACGTTTGCTCACCCTTATGCTTTACCAAAATGCTGGAACCGATTTCTGGCTTATGCAACCAAATAAGAGGTGAAGTGTTCTCTGAGTGGTGTATGACCAGGAGTGTCCGGCTATGAAATGAACCGACTGACCGCTTCCCTTTTCATGGTCTAGTAGGAGCCAGTGACATTGACGTCACTATTGCCAATAGGACAACTACTGGGTTTATTGATCTTTCGTAGGATCCTATGGATCATATGGGATGCTTATTAGAGAAACTGTGACTGAAGTATCGCTTGAAACTTTTCAGATCAAACGTTTAGGTGAGAAAGTTAACCACATAACTGAACCAGTTTGGAGTGTCATTGATTTACTCCTCGAGAGATGTCGTCAGGCTAACCGAAGAGAAATCAAGTGGTGGCACCATAGCCTGAGCCAGAAAAGAGAGGCAGTTCGCCGCCAGTTTATCAAGACGATTTGGTGCCATTCAGCTCAGATTCAAGTTGAGGCAATAGGCATGCTTAGGAAGACTAAAGAAGACGACTGGAGAAACTTTGGCTCCCTTAACGGAGCGAGACTTGAGCTCAACTTTACCGAATTTTCAAAGCGGAAAAACCCCTAGAGTTCACTAATATGCGGATTGGAAATGATGTACTAACTACTTGGAGTGAGTGTCTGGATGCATTAAGGGATTCATTCTTCCCAGGGATTAATGATGTGATGCCTCCTTGCTCTTATTTCCGTATGTTTAAAAGTAACTATACGTATCAAGTAGAGCATGTATATGTAGATATATAAGTATGCATATATCTTTAAAGTCTTTAAAGTACATAGCATGAAATCTTACACTTAAATAAGGTTTTTAGGACGAAGTTTTATCTTCTAAACAAGACCAACGGAATGTAACTCGCGTATATCGCGTCAGACCGCTGGTTTAATGAAATTTTTTGCGTAGGTAACTTCCGGATCTCTCGAATTTATTGAATTCTAATACAGGTACGACCGGTCTGTGCTTAATAAGAGATACCACCAATAGGAGTTCAGTGGCAAATGAGAAGTTTTGCGAGCAAGCGCGTAGCTATTGTATTGGTGGATTATCGAGCTTTGATAGCAGTGTTAAGAATCAAATAATATATCATTAATTTGCCTTAAGAAAAAACAATTATAATACAATTTTTAATTAAAATACAAAAGAAAAAAGTAGTATTATACAGGAGGGGTGTCGGAATGGATATCCCTGTGGCCTGTAGTCATTAATATGATATTTCTCTACTCTTGTCAAAATAACTATTTATAATTTTGAAAACGCAATATAAAAAAAACTTGTACCAACTGCAACAACTGTGTAACAACTTAATGTATTTTCCCCCAATAGATGGCGCTGTATGGCCTTAGTCACAGTAATCTTATCAAGCCGTGCTATAAATTCCGTAGATAATTAAAATAAGAGACATCGTGACACTCATGAATTCGCGCGTACAAGACGCAAGCCCATTGGAACATTTTTATGAAGCTGAATACAATTGCTATATTAACTAACAGTTACAAATTATATGGTTCCAAATTTTACCTGCGAATTGTTGAATTGCTTAAGCATTTTTATGAAGCTGAATACAAATGCTATATTAACTAACAGTTACAAATTATATGGTTCCAAATTTTACCTGCGAATTGTTGAATTGCTTAAGCACGTTGCTGCTGTGGCACAAACGGCGTCGAGCCCTTAAAATCTTGTGTTCATCATAGGTAAGCTACTTAGCTATTTAATCATAGTTTTTGCCCTTTTCTAAAACAATTTCTTACCTGCTCGATGATAGTCTGAAAGCTAAGTTATACACTCAGCCTATTTTGATCTTTCCACTAAACCTGGTGTATTTTTTGCTAGGCTTATCCAATCTAAGCTGACTTGATATTCTTGCCTTATTAATAGTGGGAGTTTTACTATTGTCATGCTGGGGGCATGCATCTTGCTCGTTTTAACGTTTGATTTCCACTTTTATGTACCCTTTTTTTGCTTTTCACCCTTTTTCCAGTGTAGTGTTTGCACAGTGATGAGTTCGGAATTGTTACTGTGAAAGTATGATGTTAATTTGTATTTATTTGGTTGTTGTTAGCTTTTGTCGATAATTGGAACTTGCTTCTGTCGATAAACGCAATTTACGAAACCTTGGTTCCATATGCAAAATCAATTAAGACATACCATATTCAAGAGCCAATCAACATATAGCATATAATATAGAGCTTTCTGGTTTTATCAAAGCGAAAGCTAGCTTTCAACTATCTAATTATTCGATAGGCGTCTTCTAACATTCAAGATGATTTTTGCACACAGTGGTATTCAACTATAAGCAAATTGATAGTTTGGCAGCTCTATTATGTTCATGAAGTGAGTAAAAAGAGTTTTCTTGCTTCTACGTCCCATTTTGATGGGGTAAACACGTTGTTAATGTACTGTTATATTATCGTTGATTGCAAGAATATATAATCTTAAAATGGTATATACTTTTTTAACGCCTTTAATTAACGGTTACAAATGCGTTGACGACAGGTACTCATTCAATTCCAAGCAATATAATGTTTTAATATCTTTTCAACCCAAAATAAATTTACAACAAAGCTATTTTCATTAACTATGTCTACGTGCTTTTCTAGGTGGCGATTCCTGGTGCATTATGTACTGTAGAAGACTATGTAATAATGTCACAATGTGCACACAACAAAGCTATACATTTAGCTGCAGAGGGAACAGTTTCAGCAGCAGACATTTCACAAACACGTAAGCCATAACTAGCTCTTAAGTTAAAGTGGTGTAATAAAAGCAGGAAGCTAATCAAGTAGCTGAAATATAGCCTCCGATTTTGCAGTCAGCCGCTTTTTCCAAATAGTTGATTACAAAAGGGAAATGTTTCATATTTGATTAACCCCGTATTTTAAGAATTTTTCTAATTTGAATAACTGCATCTTAAAAATTCGTTTTAAAGGTGAATAAAAAAATAAAATACACATTTTTTATTAATTTTTCTTAATAACCCTAAGGTCTATTTACGATTCTCGTTATCGAACAAACATCGTTGTAAATATACATATTTAAAACAATTTGTGGACATACAAAGATTACTGAATCTCGCAAATCTGAAAATGTTGGTGTTTTGTAAAAAGCGATAACACATGTAGCGAAATATATAATTTTTTTCGTTTGCCTGTCATCGCAGCATATTAAAATATTTATTTATTACTCAGATTAAAAATAAAATGTGTTTGAAACATTAGACATTAGAAAAAAAATATATATATATATATATATATATATATATTGGACACGGTAGTTAACAAAAATAATGAAATTAATTAATTATTTTCGATGCATTTACCTTTTGACACCGGGGTAGATTAATATGAAAGTGTTCAAAAAATTTGTGTGCAAAACAAGCATTCCACAAATGCGATAATCAGTGTAGGTGCAGTATACACAAGGGAAAATCTAGACATATAAACCACAATTTTATTGGCTTGGTCCAACTCCGCTCAACAACGCAAAAAAAAAAGCGTTGGGTACAACTAAAAAATACAACTTATTCTGTGATGGCAAGGAACGAGGGCTACTCTTATCCCTCAACATCCTCTTTGGAGATTAACAGGACTTTAATCTGCAGTTGCTTCTTTACGCAGACTTGCATGTTGCGATAAGAATTATGCGATGAGATCCATAATCTGATCTGCATGAAAATAAATTTGTGATTGTAATCGGAGCACGACTTTTAATATACTTACTTATACAACACTTATTCCGTGATGGCAAGGAACGAGGGCTACTCTTATCCCTCAACATCCTCTTTGGAGATTAACAGGACTTTAATCTGCAGTTGCTTCTTTACGCAGATTTGCATGTTGCGATAAGAATTATACGATGAGATCCATAATCTGATCTGCATGAAAATAAATTTGTGATTGTAATTGGAGCACGACTTTTAATATACTTACCTGCTTCAGGTTTTATTTTATTTATTAAACTTTGTTTTAAAAACACATCTTGCAAGAAGATTCACAAGCCAAGGAAATTATTAGCGAGCACGCACACGCGCTCGAAAGCATTCCTCCCATAAAAAGCGCTATGCATTTGTATATATTCTACTGTTGCATAAACATATTCATAGTGAGCGGTCTTGCACAGATAGAGTGCACAAAAGTCATTAAATATGCTCATTTCTACTCTTTTTAAACCGTTTGTCTACATCGGATGGGCGCAGCCTATCATCTAATAATGATTTTGCGTGAACGTTGCGGACGAAATGCCCCATTTTGTATATTGTAAAGAAAAAAGATTTTTGGGTGCTATATTTTGTTGGGGAAGGATTGCTACCCAGCGCTCTTGATAGAGCAACGTGTATCTCTTAATTAAGTTTTTGTTCCTGCTTGCTCGGCTTCATGCGCCAAGTCTTTCCGTCTCTATAAATGCCAATTGGATCAGTAAGAGACGGTCCCTATATTCTAAGTTTAAGGCGAGTTGAACGCCTAGCGAATTAAACGCTTCTGAATTGTTTCTTGATAACAATTAACTTTATTTAATTTCTTATGCCTTATTTATACAAAAATATGCAGGTGTCTTAAACGCTATCGTAAGCACTAATTGATTAATTAGAGCGCCTGGCATCGTATTGCAATTCGTAATGCAATACCCAGCCAGTTGAAGTGCGACAAAATTATTATTTTATATTTTCCCACAGAATTATGCAGATTCAGAATAATTCTGTCTGCACTTCAAAGTGGATGCATATGTCGATATGCGATCACACTACAATATATAACGGTTTTGTACACTTATGGCGATCATATCACAAATATTACGTCATAAATGCAACGAATGTGTACAATTTTATATGAACGTAATTAACATCATCATCCGCAGAAGCGTTCGTATCGGTTTTTTGTTTTGTATCATACGAAATACCATACAACTCTATGTTTTTGTAGTAATATTAGTTTACTCCGCAAAAGTTAGAACTAGTTTGGTTCCTTAGCTACATTATGTTTTCTGGACAAACATATGTATGTTATATAAAAAGTTTTGTACATATTCTTAATTGAGGACATAGAAGGAGCACAAAAAAATTAGTTTAGTAAAAGGGAAGGGTCATTCAATTAGAGTGCTAGTATAATAAGAAGTTAGGACTGTATTTTGGCACTGTGCTCACATTGTTCTCTTTTCATTTTAGTTACAATCACCGTACTTTCACTTTTATAGATGATATGACACCATTCGCCAAGCTGCTTGCAGCTTGCTTGTCCTCAGAAGCAACAAACAAATGTTTAGCAGAGTTGTGCTAAACTAATTTATATCTTTTGTGTAGCCGATATACTTTTACTTTTTTGCGTAAAGCCACCAGCATTCCTCTACTTCACCTCAGGCCGTTAACAATTGCCATCATTCAGGACAAACATGCGCGTACGGGCGATGTCTTATCAAACATACTTCAAAAAAGATAATCCTAGAACAATTCCACCGCAAAACCATCAACGTGTTTAGTTCACCCAGAAGTAATTATTTTCCTGGTTGTGATTGACTGCTCCTGCTTAATTGATATATCCCCTGTTCTTTGTAGTACAAGCTCTTATTTATATGCTACTTTATTACTTCTGACTACTTTTTATAC
This sequence comes from Glossina pallidipes, assembly GCA_000688715.1. NCBI lineage: Eukaryota > Metazoa > Arthropoda > Insecta > Diptera > Glossinidae > Glossina > Glossina pallidipes. The sequence goes on along the minus strand of KK500197.1, from coordinate 61,176 downwards.
GGATAATTGCATATATTGCAAATCGTTTCTGAAAATATACATACTGGGTAGCAGAAGCACTTTCGTCTACCTCCAAGGAGTTCTTAAACCGATTTTACATGTTTCTATAATACGTGAAGTGTAATTCTTCGGTTTATTTAGTTTAGGAGGCAACAGTAATCTTTATCTATTCAAAATTGTTTGGCAGGTACCACTAGGCATAGAGCAACACATGTTTGAACAGCACGATATTCTATTCAATAACAATTTTAACAATCTTGTTGCGTATTCCATTCGATCCTGGGCGTTTTTTTCTTATTATTCATATTTAAAATAGCTTGCGAATAGTATTCTTTTTCGGCTCAAATGTTCTTGTCCGACTCAATGTTCTCGTACGACTAAGCTGCCTATAGCATATGGTCTACTTATATACATTTTTACAAGAATGTTCCTGTTGCCTAACTTCATGGCTTCATTTTTAATTCGTTAACCTGCTTTTCTGCGAATCGTTTTCCTCGGCCGGCAGCTGCATGACGCGCCGCGAATATCCACTAGCGAATTTATTACTTGGAAAAAATCAGTTAGTTAGCATTAACCGAATTTAGGATTTTCGTAACAATGTAATAGAAGAAAGTTTTAAATATATATTAATGAACTAACTGTCTCTCAGAGAAAAAGAAAAACAGTGAGTAGGAAACAAAACCAGGAAGGCAAGTGTGTAGGAAGGGGCGCTTTAATTGGATCTTCGATACGTAAATATCTTTGAAACCGTTAGATTTACCGTAAAAATACATATTAATATATCATACGTTTATTGTACAATCTGTATTGGAATATACTTAGTCACGTCGGCTACTTCTGTTTGGGTGATAGGAAAGAAAACCACGAGTCGCTTATGCAAGCAAGGCCTACAGTGCCGCGCTGTCCCCGTCCCGAACAGGAAATGTCCTTGTGTTGACCAAATTACGATGCGGTATTGCGCGGACCAGGACCAACAAGGAAGCAAAGGGTAAGGAAAGGTTTTTTCTTCAGGTCGAAGGATGGATAGGCAGGATCTATCACAGGATACAGTGGTTACTATCAATGTTCTGAAAGAAATAAAAAGACTTTCCTTTCACTAGACTGTCGCTGAACTGTTGAAGACAGATTTTTTATCGCGCGAATTTTATAGCCGTCGTCTTTCCTTACTTGCTATGCTGATCTGAGATTAAGCTATTACCATTGTATTAGCACGATACATGTTTTAGAAAACTACTCAGTAATAAATATTTTACATAGTGTTTATGCTATATTATAGTGAGAATGGAGTTTAATGCTGAATATGTCTCTAAACATTGCCGTTTTTAAGCAGATTTGGGAACATTTCTATGACATCAGCGATAGAAACCGGTTCTTTATAGCATCAGTCGATTTTGTAGGTGCAAAATGACATGAATGATTTATTATGAAATGACAGCTATCTTAGATTAGTAATTATGGCTTAGTGTAGCAGGAATTTGTATACGCTTTGTATACGTTTGCTTGCGCAATTAAACGTATCAAAACAAGCAGTAGAATATTTACTATTGGAGTTTTTGAATTTGACCGTTTACTGTCGGTATTTTGCCGCAGACTTTTCTTTACAAGTAAACTTAACACATTTTCTTAAATTGCCTTTTTTTTCTACATTTCGGTCCACTTAGCAACAAAACATTATTATTATGATTATATTTACTAGCCTCTGGCCTCTCAATACCAACCATAAGGTACTTCAGCGACGTGGTAGCAATAATTTTAAATGGCTGCTTCCCCGAAAATATTTCAGGACTAAGCGCGACTAATAACTGTTATTATTACATTAACTCATTAAATTAATATTAGAAATTATAAAAAAAAGACTCTGAAAAACACATTTTAACACAACAAACTATGCATTTCTAATCCGATATACCAAATATTAGGTGCTTGCAAAAAGTTTTATCAGCAACTTCTGCTGGTACAAATGATAAAGGAATGGGAAATACAAATATACATAACGATCAAATTTGACGGTTTTGACCTTTCTGTAGATAAAATAAGAGCTTTCCATTTATTATTGTACCGACGCTAATTATGAAACGTGCAAAATTGCATTTTTGACCTTCATTACTTTTGTTTTTTGAATTCGAAGACATCTGGTGTCGAAGCCCACCATACACATGTGGAAGCTTATGGTAATGACACTCCGCCGTATACCAATTGTCGGTTTTGTTGTTTAAAAGTGGTGATTTTGATGTCAATGAAGAAAACGACCTGGAGTACCAGAGAATCCAGCTCAAACTCTCAAAGAACACATAGTCTACCAGTTGAGGAATCAATTGTTTCTAGATATTTACATACGACGGCGAAAATTCGAAAGGAAGCAAGTAATCACCACACGAATTGACTGAAAATGCCGTTTCTAACCGTTCCAACATCGCATTTTCATTGCTAGCTAAACAAGAAAAGAGGAGTTTTCTGTGCCGTATTCTGACTGCCGAGGAAAACTGGATCAACTACGACAATTCCAAACGCAAGAAGCCATGGGTTAGTCCAGGAGAGTCGTGCAGCAAGGCGTAATGTATTGCCAGCTGCTAAGACTAAATGAAACTAACACTGCAGATGTCGACCGACGTCAATGGAACAAACTGAACGATGTGTTGTTGTAAAAACACCAGAAATAGTGACTAAAATGGCTGTCACACGAATTGATTGAAAATGCCATTTTTGCCACTTGTTGCAAGAGTTATCATGTGTACACTGTTGCAACTCGAGTAGGAAGATCTATCACAGCCAGCGTACTCAACTTTGAGTAATGGAGCAATATCGAAGAAGTGCGAAAATGAGTCGCTGATTAGATCGCTGCCAAACCAATATAAGTTTTTTCGATACGACATCGCCATGTTGTCAGAAATATAATAAAAAGTTATAAAAGATGATCAAAAATATTTTGATTAATGTACATTGTACCAATTTTGCTCAAAATACTTTTTTCCAGTGAAAAAATGTTAAAGATTTTTGCAAGCACTACTACTACTACTTTAAGATAGATAATATAATAGAATATATAAAAACATCTAAATCCTCTACTTCCTCGAAGGGAATGTTTCCCGCACTTGAATTATACGGGGAGTGCTTTTATGTAATTTCTTTTTGTCCTATGACATGTTTGGCGAAACGCTTTTGTGACATGAACATTGCCTTTTTAGTCAACTCGAACTCTAACCAAGTCACTCGTGCTCTTTCAATCTTGCCCTAAGGTGCAGTCAATAAATCTACTAAAACTGTTTGCTGAACTTACTTTGCATCCTGGGACTGAGCATTTGCGTGCCGCGTATCATGATGGAGGTTTCGCATGGTGGATAAGATTTCCTTGAGAAATCTTGAAATATTGGCAATAAATGAGGGTATATTCTTTTGTTAAAACATTTCCAACGCCCCGAAGGAAGCATCAGAAATCCCAGAAAGTATACGTACATAGATATAGAAAATGGGCCAAATGGAAAAAATGGCATGCCCACAGCACCACGTAAACTGAGACCTGTCTAAAATTTCTTCAAGTCTCGTTATGGGGTATAAGTCGTTTACGATGTTTTCGTTCAGCTTTTTGTAGTCTACAACCATCGCCATTTTTTTATACCGGCCTAATTTTTCTTAGATAGAAGTAAACCTGGTGAATTGTAGAGGGTAGAAGAAGATTCAACAATTTTTTGTCTTAACAGTTCGCTAACGGGTGTGTTGCCGTGTAGAAATTATTTACTGTGGGGGGTTCGTTTTCGAAGTGGAATACTGACTGATATTTTTCAAATATTTTAATGAGCTCGTGTTTTGAGGGTTATCTAAGGTATCAAATTTTATTGACTGTAATAACTTTTTGAAACGTTGGTTATCATATAGGGTTTGAGTTTGGGGTTTGGGGGTTAGTGTTACAGATTCCCTAATTCTTAAATGGTTCTATGTTAAAGTGTGGGTGATGTAATATTATTTCTTCTTATAACATTTTCAGGATTTTGATATGTTTTCGCTCATCTTTGGGTTGTATTGTGTTAGCTACGAACATCCATTTCTCTACATCCTTATTTACTACCGTGTCATTTTGTATCTTTATATTTAATGGTACTATTATTTCACATATTGCAGGAAAAATTATTTTGGTTTTTCTGATGATTTGGTCATAAATAGGCAGATTAATTTGTTCACTTCTTGCGTTGATAGTTAAGGAGAAATTTTTTCAGTATAATTCCGTCGGTTTTTACGGAGAAATTACGTTTGTCTATTGCATTGCCTATTGTATGCATTCATTAGCGGTATTTGTGTTCAATGTGGTTGTTCCTAGTGTTTGTGTGGATTCATCAGTGATGCATTGATGCATTCTGATTCATCTCGTGAGTAGTCTTGAACTAGGTGAGCTTTACACAGACAGGTTATCACTTTTGATGTGCATTATATTAGGATTTCTCTACACTGTTCTTTCGTAATCCAATGCAACATTGATTGCTTCGGAAAGCTATTTCGGCTGTACCTCAATACGATAGGTTTGGTGCAATCGTCAACACCGCTTTTGAATATGGTCAATGCATTCGTGTCATTACGTTTATTTATTACGTTCTTCAGTGTGGAGTTTGGCCTTTTTCTTTGATTTGAAGATCATCTAGTTCTGTAATTACGTTTAGAATTTTATCTTTGTAGCTTGTTATGCTACCTTTCTGTGTCATTTGTGTGAGGATGCAGAGAAGTTTTGGCGGATATCTGGCTATTAATATTGCGTTCAGATCTTCAAATGTTTTTGGAGTCTCGCTTTACGCTCAAGGGGTTTGTACATTGTTTGTTAATTTACAGAATAAAGCAAATCTTTTAAGTTAAGGTGTTTATAAAGAGAATTTTAACGTTTCTCTAGGAAAAGATTGATAGGCATATAGTTATACAAGTTATTGTTATAAACCGACATATGTTTCGAGACATAGAAAAGGTATGTTCCAAAGTTCCAATTTCTTTTTCTTATCACTTTACTTTTACAAATAAACTTGGATTACCATAGGTTTGTACGAGAGAGGAACTATTACACTATAGTATAGAGGACAATACGAATATCAAAGAGAAGATATCTTACACAACTTTATTCTACACTTTCGCTCAGGAAATGCTCAAACAAGAGGTACTTAAAGTTACACGCGGACGACAGATAGACCAGCCACTTCTATGCTTTGTACGGTTACTTCGAACTATGGACGGACAATTACGCAGACAAACTTGTTATTGGTAAGGGAGCAAAACACTTCCTTTCAATCTTCAATTGATAAAATCCTCAGTGATTGTTCGTCCTAGACATTTTTCAAGTTTATTAACTCCAAAAGAAAAATCTACATATATCCCTCGTGTGTTTCTTTCAACGACTCTGAGTCCCCTGATGATATTGAAGCTTCGAATATCTGTGCTGAATACTTCCAACGAAATTTTTTAACTGTCAATTCTGATTGAACTGGGAACTATCCGTATACGGTAACCAACTCGGTTTTGATTCCTAAATTAGTCAAGCCTAAACATGTGCTTTGTTGGACCAATGCTTGAGTATGCCGCGGTTGTGTGGTCTTCCTACTATAAGTGTTGTGTAGATTCAATTGGATCAGTTCGAAAGCAATTCTTACTCTTTGCCTTTTGAAATTTAGGTTGGGACGCGCTTGTCTCGCTTCCTCCTTTTGAAAATGGGTTGCTTTTGTTATCCTTACCGTCACTTAAGAAATTTTTGATGTGTCCTTCTTAATTAGGTTAATTAATGGTGTTATAGTTTCGTCCACATTACTTGGTGAGATAAGCTTCAATTATCGCTTCTCCATGCACTCTCATTAAACGGCGCCAATGCAAATATAACTATGAGCTGTTTAACCCATTCAAAATTGTTTGCAGAAACCTATATGATGTCTATCGCTTGATGTCAATATCTGAATCTTTAAAGCCTATCAAAACGACTTTACTTAACACGCGCGATTTGCCTATGTAGTATTTAAACTAACTTCACTCTTAACATGTCATTATGATTCGCAAATGAACAGGAAAAATTCGATTACGGCCGAATATAATTTTCTTACATGTTATTGATTAAAATAACATAATAAATATAATAAAATAATTTTACAATAAAATTACAAATGTGCAAATATAGCATACACCTAAATTCAGTGTTATAATAGCGTGCTTATTCAAATAGATCTTCCCGATTAGGAGTGGGTCCAAATGACAGCTGCAAATTTAAAACGTAGTGATTCGAATACAATTGCCAAATTTTTACACAATTTGCTTCTAATATCGGATGAGCTTGGGAAATTATGCAAACGAATCACTTCACCTTGTTTGCAGTGTTCACTGCCGCACACAATACATTTTTTTCGCACATACTTGTTTGCATTTTTCTTTTATACATACATATATATTTATATGTATATATACATATATATATTTATATTTTAAGAGCTATTTTCGCCCAAAATTTGGCGATGGGGTAGCTCAGGGCTCTAGGTTTTGTTTCACAAGGAATTTCTTCGTTTACCTTGGTTTTCTACGTTTCTGTTCTCCTGTTAATCATCGCTGCGGAAAAATAAAATTCTTGCCGTCTTTTTTTGCTTTTGATAAAAACTCAATCAAGGGTTTATATAAGTTTTTTTTATATTTCTTTAAAATATATTTCAGTATTTCTTCTTTGACATTTACAATTTTCCTTTTTCTCTACTTCAAAAAAGTTCACTTTTTTTAATCTAAAGACCTTGCACCACCATCATTGTAACCGCACCAACCAGACCAAAACGTCCAGGCTACCGCTCGCCCCGTGACTAAAAAAGTTACTTACTCTAGCAATCAAACTTCTAAAACTGCGGTTTATTTTCCTTTACTTTCATTTTTCATCGCTTAACACTAATTCACTTAGCCTAACTTACTCTAGCACTCCCCTCAGAGACGAAGAACCTGTGAATCCAAAACGAGAGACGGCTTTGGTTCCTCACAAATATATATATATATATATCGCCATTGTAATCCGGGATAGCTCCTCGGTTTCTTTCCACAAAATTTTATCCATATCACGCTGAAGACATTGTTCAGTTTTATGTCTTGTATCAAGGTAATAAAATTTTATTTATTGTTACACTCCGTTATTTCATAGATTATTAATGGGATATTATTGAATCAAATTCATTGTTAGCTAGTTCTTATATTTTAACTCATGTATTAACTCGTCGTAATAAAAATCTTCACACTGTCCCGATTTTATTTACCAGATTTCGATCGAAGTTAAAATTAAAAAAAGTTATACTTTATTACTTACTTTAGTTTATTTTCAAATCTTCGTCTTTACGATCAAACTACTGCAAAAAGCTTCATATGCAAATTTCGAACTCGATAAAATTGTTTCGAACAGAAATGACGTCGAAAATCAAAGATCAGGTGATATTTTTCTGATTCGATAAAATATTACAGAGAAATTGCCTAGCAGATTAAACATCAAGTGACATTTCTTCGTGAGTATTTTTCAAAAGTGCGCGTTTATACGTTGAAAGCTGGTTATTGAACAAAAGCATTTGAAGTATGTAATATAGGAAAACATATGAAATATACATATCAGTTCCAAGCAGGAGGATTTATGTTACTGTATTTGCATATTTGATAAAGGCGTCGTTACCGAAATTGGCAATTTTATGCGAGGCACTTTGTTTTATTCCCTGTGGTCTCTCGCACTCAATTTAAATTGGTTAAGTAACATTTTGTGTAAAGTCGAATATTAATGAAAATTAATAAATTGGAGAACATTATAATAACAAGTTCCTTTGTTTTAGTAATAATGATAAAAAAATATATATATAGTGGAAATCAAGAAGGATAATTATAACTACACCATTTTGTCAATAAATGGGCATACAGATAGAAAAATAATGTCAATTTAAAAGACACAAACGCAAATTTATTTAAAGGAAAAATGTTCACATGAAAATATCACAAGTAAAAAGGGCCAGAAAAATCACAAAATTAAAATTCTATTGCCTAAGGAAAAGCACGTACAATAGCACACGAGTATTTCTACCACGATGAATGCCTTTGTACGCAGATACTGAAAATGCATCTGGGGGAGGCCCTGTCTGTGACTGAGTCCGCGGAAGGTAAACGAAAGCTGCTTGTGAAGACCGAGAGGATTTCCGAAGGTAACGCCAGATGCTAGTGTTATAGAAGGCAAAGGGGAGCACTTCTAGGCGGATATGCTCCGAAAGACTAAAACCCAACCGAAAACTGTTTGGGGCAGCTTCGGGAGGTGGTAGAAAAATAAGAGAAATACGGAAGTGCCAGCTGCTACTGCAACTTAACCAGTCCAAAGGGAAAACTGACGAGTTAAATGAGGCAGTGCGAAGCGGCAGCCAGATGTTTGAAGCAACAGCAAACAATTGAATGCAAAGACTTCGATGAGTTCAACACCCACTAGGACATATGCAAGACACTCTGGTTCTAGGACGGGCTGACAATCGTAGAAGTGATGAATATACGGAAGGCACATAGTGAGAAGCAGACAACAGTAATAAGTCTGCAATAGGAGGACGCCACTAAGCTGGCAGGCGCCGAATTGCGCATAAGATGGGCGATTTGAAGGATGAGATAACGTAGAACCTTAGTGATATGCTTCCGATATGTGGGGTTTGGACATATTGCGCGACAATGCGGGGGTCAGTTTGATCGATCAAAGGCCTGTCGTAGGTGTTGGGAGAAGACGACATTAAAAGAGATTGACACAAGCAGCCTTCGTGCATTTTCTGCAAGGAGAAGCCGAATTTGGACACAAAGCACGTCGCGAGAAGCGGAAAACGTCATCTGCTCAAGCGTCCAGTTGTAGACAGAGGACGCAAATGAGAATAATGCAGGTTAATCTCAATCGCGGAGAAGCAGCCCTTGATTTCCTTCGGCAAACGATCGTCAAGAAGAAGGTGTACCTAGTACCACAAAGCAAACTATATGAAAGTGTACAACAAGGGTAATCGATACGCCCAGGAAAGCAGCGATCGATCACGTCGATAGCGCTCCTGGACGTGAACTGTTAGCGCAGTGGCTTCGTTAGGGCGAAAGTAAGGCCAAAATAAAATTACTTCACTTTTACAATTGCTACGCACCACCGTGCTGGAAGTTGTAAGAGGTTCAGCACATTTCAGACGAGCTCGTAGCGTAAGCCAGCGGTACGCGGGGAATGGAGGAGCTAAGCTTATAATGCTAGAACTCACAGTCCCATTAAAGCATTTGCAGGGCACGTGACAATGCTGGCGTGGAGATACATTCTGGAAAACGGAAACAGGCTCAAATGTTTATGTAACCTTTGTAAGGACGGCATTCTTAGATATTAAAGGCAAGAAAGGGAAGGATCCATCCTTCCACGTTCACTTTAGTATTGGACTCCAAGAAAATCAAAGAAAAAACAGCAAACCAACTCTTGCAAGCCGTGAATGATATTCTAACTGGGGCATGCGAAACAGCTAAGCTGAGAAAATACATCAAAAGAACGAAGAAATACATTCATTTGGGTAGGACTGCATGAAACCTACGGGATAGATTTCTACGATATGGAAAATGGATCAACACCAACAGTTACTGCGGTAGAATTACTGAGCGACTGCAAAAAAATTGGGGACAGGAAAACTGGCCTAATCAGGACTCTAAAAGCAGCGATACAAAGGTGGCCAGTCATATTCGTCCGAAAGTGTTTAGAAAGAAGAAGCAATGAGAGTAGAAGTTGATCCTCATTCCGAAGAGTAATAAACCACCGAACGAACCGTCGTCGTATCATGCCATCTGCCTGCCAGACACAATGAGCGAATTATTGGAGAGGAGATACGAACTGCTGGTGAGAAAGGAAAGAGGTGCTCCTTCGGATAACCAATACGGATTCATCAGAGCACCGTCTGCGATAGATGCCGTAGAGCTTCTAGTATCGCTTCTCTCAAAGACTATAGCCGGAGACCGAAAGAACAGTCGCAACAAAGAGTACTGCGTTGTAGTTACACTGGACGTGAAAAACGCATTTAATTCGGCAGACTAGGGGAAAATTTTTAAGGCCTTCATAAGAATGCAGGTTCCAAGTTATTGTCACCTTGACATCATAACAAGCTACCTCAACATGTGCGGCAGTGACAATGGGAAGGAGCCGCATATAGCGATTGTAGTATTTGGAAAGCACGTTGCGCAGGTGGACGCGAAGGCTAACGAGGCAGTCACTAAGGTAAACGCGTGGCTAGAAGTCATGGGGCTAGAGATAGCGGAGGGTTAATCAGAGGCGGTGTTAATAAGCAGACAAAACCGTGCGGAAACGTATTGCGCTCAAGTCGATCAACACACCTTGCAGCCATCTCCTGCTCTCAAATACCTCCTAGTCGCGCTAGACCATTGATTCACCTTTAAGTGCTACGTGGATTATGCGGCAGACTAAGCTCCTGTCATCCAGGCGTTCCTGGCGAAAATTATGTCAAATATTGGAGGGACGAAAACCGCCAATAGAAAGATAACAGCCACGGTGGCATCTTCGATCAAAATGTATGTGGGGTCAGCTTAAGCGGTGGTACTCATCTTAAAGCAAAGTACCGAAAGTTGGCGACCTGAGGCAGATGTGGGGATTCTAAACAGTGTCGGGGGCCACCCCTCTTGTGACCGCAGGCGCCATGGTAACCGGTGTTTTGGCAGATGAAATGACGCGTATTCACGACCGGCGTGGCAACAACGACCGTTCCCAAAAAGCCATTAAAAAAGACGAACGGCTATTTCCGATAAGGTTTCGACTATCGCGATTGGAAAGAACGACAAAAGGAGGATGAACGTTCGTTCTTATATCTTAACATAGCGCGATGTACCGAAAAGCCACACGGGAATCCCATGGCAGACCGCCTAAAGCAAAGAGAAGAAAATTTGTCTAAACAGAGTCTATTCGATCAATGTAATTTTGATAATAAAGTGCCCACACAACGACGGAATTTCCCAAAATCGGACGAACAAGCGCAGTGTATAAACGACACGTGGGTCATTAAATTCTTCAGCCCATCTCCTAATAAAGTCTAAAACCGGATTACCCTTGTTAAGGGAAATTTTAATGTGTGAGCTTAACTGGGGTCGGGAATCAAATAACACTCCCAAAGGTTTAAAGCACGTTACAATCTCCAGGAAATAATTGTTGGTAAGATGACAAGTAGGCGTTTACATTGCCTAGCCAATGCCATATACCCAATAGAAGCACACTTTCTTCCTTTTGCTTCAATTATATGACATTCTGTTGACAGAACAGCAGTCATTCAAAGATGGTAAACCAGATTGCAGCCCATCAGCGTTAACAGAACTGAATTAACAGAAGTAACCCATGAACTTCTCTACTTCTCTATTTCTGGAATTAACATAACATTTATTTTTTAGAGAGCCGACAGCTGAATACTTGACTTAGTTCACAGATAAACCACTATGTTTGTACTTTGTAGAAAGTCTGTTCTTTTTATGTCTTGTTTTTTACCATGGTCATTCAAACAAGAAAAAGAATGGACTGTTCAATGATTTAACCAGAGTCGATATAGAAACGACATATAAAAGATTGCTTTAAATACCGGACAGTTAAGATCATGATAATTTCTTTTCCTGAATAAAATTTTCCTCGTACACGACTGTTCCCAGCTGAACCTCTTGACTAAAAAATCGGTCAGACATATTAAAAGAGTTAGATGGTAACTATCGTTGCATTGTTAGAGAAGACTTAGTTCACAGATTCTATCAAAAAACTCCTCAAAAAGGAAGGAAAAGAATTAGACGTGAAATAGCCAATATCCTCATGCAGGCTCCGTGTGACATGAGGTAAGGTGAAGTCTCCCTAGATTAACACAAAATCACAATTCTTATGACGCGATAACACTGCTTAATCAAGCGTGTATGCTCTTTATAAATGTGAATATTAGACATGGGTGGAATGAACGATAGCGTTACAAAGAGGGACATATTATTAGCTTTAATTGTAACACGGGAAAACTCCACGCTAACCGGGTGAGAGAACATAATGATATCAATTTTTTACAGCAATTAGCACATCACCTCCGTTCTTGTATACCCAATCCCTTTTGAACACCTAAAAATCCTGATGAAAAATCTCCGCATCGTTAACACTTGGCTTACGCCAAGTTGCAGGGAGCACCACAAAGTCATAATCGCAGTCAATATTGTTAATGAACAAGTTGTAAAGTTTCGTGTTGACGCCATGTCAGTTGTCACTTCGTTTTTTCGACGCTCCTCGGAAGGCTCCAGCCCTATAGGAGGAAGTTTTCTTTTACTATCTGAAATTTCTTTAACGAAGGCGCACGCAGGCCAGAAACGCAAATCCAGCAAACGCTCAAACAATGAAGGCAGTGCTAATTTTATAAAGGACGATATTTCTCTAGGCTGATTAGAATTTTTCTAATTGCCAGCATCTGATACCATTTTCTTCCGGATGTAACTTAATACCATATCTGTGAAGTGGATAGAGCTTTGCGTGCAGGAATGACCACAAAATCGTCGTCTGCCTAGTCAGATCCACTGATATGCGCAACATGACCACTTAGTTCAAGCTCACTCACCGAACGCTGATCGGATAATATACATCCATCAATGTTAGCGGAACAACTCGAAGCAACGTCATTACCCCTTCAGTACCCACAGCTGCGTTAATGGTACAAATAAATGGCAGGGGCTCTCATTTTTTTGAAAAGACCAAACATTTGGTCTTATTGACTGAAAGTGTGCGTTGGAATGACTTAAGACGAGAGGAATTAGTTTCGACGGCAGATTGCAAAATGCGCCTACACAAATCTGGAGCAGAGTTAGCACTTGTAACGAGTCTTCTTGGGCAGGGTAAGCTCAGGGCTCCACCAGGACTCCTTCCAAAAAATTTATATACAACTTGGACCTCCGGATCGGCGATTAATAGTTGGAGATTTTGATTTTTAGCGATTTTTATTGACAGAGATTAGCGTATAAAAAAAAACCAGCTTGGTGACCCGACTTTCGCTTCTTTTTTTTTTCTTTTAACGTTGTTTCGTACGGTTATTATTTTTTTTCCGCGTTTTCCGCATCGCGAGACCTTCTGAAAATAAATGGAACACGTCGCGGGTGTTACAGCAGTCAGCCTTGGCCTACGGGGCCGCTTGTTCGTCCCTAATCGTTTCCCGTTGTCCATAAGTCCTTCAGGGATGACGGCTAAGCCAAACCTGCCATCCCCTATCCGTAAGGTCAACAGTCTTTTCAGTTATTCAGGGATGACGGCTAAGCCAAACCTGCCATCCCCTATCCGTAAGGTCAAAAAAAAAGAAAATTAAACTAACAGTCATGTCAACTGATAGTGTCGTCCGTATTTACTTACCTTTTGGCTGCTGTAACACGACTGGCAGCTGAGTGTGCTGCGACGCGCTATTTTATAGTCGCGATCACCATTGCTGTCCCGTTCCGTATTGGCTGTATTGGTGTTACAACCTCAACACTTACTTGTATTTGTATTATTACAATATTCTTATGCTATTGCTTATCATGTATGCTAGCTGAGGTCTGATCAAACATGTTTGCCTGCAACCATGTTATCATCTCAGCTTTTCTTGTGTGAGTGTTACTGTGCTATCCTTATGTATAGCTTACTGTTAATACTACCAACTCGTATGATCGCTGGTACTGGTTTAGGTACTAAATCGAATGATTTTATAATCCGCCGAACCGTTAAGCATGTTTTCATACGATGCGTATCATATCGACATGTATAATTGCATTGTTTGCTTGTATGCATTTTTTTTCTATGCCTATCTTCTTGCTATTGCTATTCTAGGTATCGAATCGTATGATTTGCTACCGTTAGGTACGTCTTCATATGATATACATGCTTTACTTTTTTTTTGTAATGTTTGTTTGCTTGCCTATCTTTATGCCTGTCTTGTTGTTATCAACATCTTTGATCTAGGTACCGAATCGTATGATCTGCTAAACCGTTAGGTATGTTTTTTTTTCCTTTTGTGCGAAACCACAAAGCTGTTATGTTTGTGCTTTTGCAAAAAAATAGCTTAATGATAATTAAGGGTGAGTTATTGGCATGTTGCTTAACGGATTATAACTTGTTTCTCTACAATGTTTATATGCCCTACTTATGTATACATTTTCTTGTTCGGCAATGTAAAGACTTATGTATATGGTTTATGTTACTCTACTTATGTATATATTTATTTACATATTCTTTATGTTTATCAATAATAATTTGTGCGAGAGAAGGATGATATGCTGATGTAGGGAAAGCAGACACGTAAGGGGTATTTATTTTCTAGTGCGGAGGGTTCAGACTGACTGTTATTAGAGTCTAAGGGTAGACATTTACACGGACGGATTTATTCTTTTAGTAAGCATTAGTTCTTTAGCAAGCAAAACGCTTCCTTACAAACTAAAAATGACAAGATCGTCAGCATAGCCCAGAATTGAGTTGTTCTCAGGAAGGAAACTGAAAAATTTGTTAATACATAAATTAAAACAAAGAGAACTCAATACAGGCTCCTGAGAAACACCTGCAAAAGATCTCCATTCTACAACAACATCATCATTGTTAGATGAATTTTCAACCTTTCAATTGATACATCTTTTTGCTTGAGAACAATTCGAGGTGCATTCATGGCTTGCGACATAGGAAGAGCAAACCGACTTTTGAGGCGAGCATTGAGTATAGTCGAAACATCAACATTTGCGGCATTGTGAAAACGGTTCGATGCGAGGTTTGATTGGAAAATTAATGCCTTCCAAGCAGATGTTGGAGAGTAAGAAATTTCCGGAAAAGCTTATGCGGACTTTGTCCAAAGGCACAAGTGAATTAGAGTTTTGATTGAATTTTAGAAGCGAATGACCTCCAAATTTACAGAAGTCAGGTAGGGCTCCAAACTTAAGTAGGTTTTTACGGCAGTTGAACGGATGTCAAGTTCGGTAAAATTCAAGGGGATGGAAGCAATCGCAAAGATTTAACAGAATTCGGATGGAATATAAACGTTATATGTGTTCATAAGTGAAGCATTGGTGACAATAGAATTTGCCGTAGCCGCATCGGATGTGATCGATTTTATTTTTTACTAGAGATGAAAAAAATCTCTAAGTTAGGGAAATCATGGCACAAATTTCGGGCGAGTTCGGTTATTGGCAAAGAATTGTTTCTGTATTGCATAGAAAATATAATATTCACTCCTGATGTAGGCATAAGTCCTGGGGATTTTAACGTCCCCACTTTCGAGAGGGATATTGCGGTCTTGTGGCCGAACCACATTTCGCAAATTGAGTTTTGTAAAATAAGAGATTATAAACGGTCAAATAGTGAAATGGAATTTTGTGAGTGGAACGTTCAAATGGACTCGGAGTGTGTAGTGAGATAAACTCCGCAGTGGTAGACAACTTTTTCCTTTTTCCAAATTGCGGTGTTTCACTTTTTCAGGTATTTAAGTTCTTGTTTTCTCTTTTTGGATATAATGCACCTTTTCCCTCAGCTACGTTGCGCAAACAGTATTCATTATGTTTTTGTTTTACCGTTTTAATGATTCCATTGTGAAGTTTGCATTTCAATTATAAATGTGTTATTAAGATGTCGTTTTTGCCAGTCCCACAGGGTTTTTATTACAATTCAGCGTAATATTTAAAACAATCGTGATTTAGCGACCAAGGATACTTCTTTCTGATCGAAAGTTTCTTTGTTCACGTTTCAAATATATTTCGACTTTCCCTTAACAATTTGTATTTTCGCTTTAAGTTCTTTAATGAATCAAAAGAATTAAAAAATTGGAGCATCATAAACGAACAAAAATCAACCACGATGTTTTATGGTGCCACACCTTGACTATTTTGATTGAATTATGTAATATGTTCGATTTAAGCGAAAGTGAACAATGCAATTATGTAAAAATTGTAAAAACATTAGAAACTTTGGTATACCATATGACAGCAGAAATGAAACCAATAATGAAATTTTTGGTAAATTGTTCGTCGTGCTGAAGATATTAATTAAAGATTATAATTTTGATGCTTATGAATTGCGTGCACTGCGAAATCCTATTGTAAAGTTTAATAGAAGGATTTTTGGAAGCTGATGACTTAACTTTGTGTGGTATCAGTAGCGCGGACATTTGAGTAGTCTTTAGAAAATCGGCAAGAGGCGTTGTCTTACAGTTTGGTGTCTTATCAATGCTAACTTTGGACAACTTACAAATAGTAAAAGCATATCTGAAATTAATGATAATTGCTTTTGATATAAAGAATTCAACAATCACGGATCACCTTAATATATTTTAAGTCGTAAATATTGCCTAAAAAAACCGTGGAAAAATGCACAAAATGGGTAGAATACAGTCTGTTCGCAACTCTTTCTACTACTTTAAATATTTGCGAATTGAGTGAACAAAAAATATATATGTCTATATATACATGTCTACATATATTTATATTTAAAAATACCCGATCGATTTGAGTCTGCCCGCTACATCTCTATTTAAAAAGGAAAGGAAATTGTTATTATTTAACACTTTTTCAGTTGCATTCTATCCTCGTCTGCGGCAGATGTTAATGTCGTCTAACAGTATAATATCGTGGATTTTGTTATTACTCTGTAATACGGTATTTATAGTCCGAAAGAAATTTTCCATGAATTATTTTTCGGGGTAATTCGAATTGCACACAGGTAGACACAGATGAACGCACGTGTTTTAATCAATTTGGGATTTCACTCTAGGATTTCACAGATGTATATACTTTACAGAATCTCTCCTTTTGGATATTGCAAACAATAAGACAAAATGGGTATACCCTCATCCTTCTGTGGTGGATATATTACTATTATTATAAATAAAAAAATAAAATATATAATTTATTTCTTTGGATAGTAATATTGTTACGAATTTCCGCTCCTCAATACGGTTCGTATCACTAGACCGTGGATATTGAAAAGAAAAGGCGCTTCAAAGTTTTATTGTGTTCCTAAATGTAGGATTATTTACAATTTATTCTTTAAGGCTACTTTTTGACTGCTCAACACGACTATTATCCTTCTTTACATGAATGTTCTCTTCCGACTTAAATGTTCTCGTACGACTCGATGTTCTCTTCCGACTAAAATGCCTTCCGCAAATAGTCCACTTATATACATTTTTACCAGCATGTTACGATCACCTAACTTCATGGCTTCATTTTTAATCCGTTAACCTGTTTTCTGCTAATGGTTTTCCTTGGCCTGCAGCTGTATGGCGCGCCGCCCATTTGCACCTGGGTTTTTCCCTGACTGTTTTCCTGTTAATCTCTTTCATCGGCCGGCAGCTGCATGAGGCGCCGCGAATATGCACTAGGGAATTTATTACTTACGAAAATCGACTAGTAAGCATTAACTGAATTTGGGATTTTCGTAACAATACGAACCAATTGAAGTACATAGTAATGTGTTTTGATGTGCATTTGGCAACTCTGCCCGTTATAGTCGTGTTATTTTCTAGCGCTTATTAATTTTGCAAAGTGTTTCCTAATTTATTTGTTTTAATTAGTTATTAAGCGCGAACAAAGCGTAAACAATTATAAATAGTGGTTCATAATTATTTTTGTATTATGGATTTATATATTTTGAATTGGTACTGATTTTTGATTTAAGTACGTTTTAGGCAGTGAGAAATACACGTTGTATATAAATTAAAAATAAAAATTGGCAATATGTGTAACATCGAGAAGGAAGCTTCAGAGATCCTATAAAGTATATATATACTTGATCAGCGTGAAATTCTGAATTGATTTAGCCATGTCTGTCCGTCTGTCTGTGTGATATATTGTTGCTAATCTCTTGGTCGCAAAAATCGACTTAAAATTTGGTAGAAACATTGGAAGTTGTTGCACGCAGGTTGGTATTAAAAATGGGCAAAATCTTTCAGAACAGACGCGTGCAGTGGAGTGTAAACTGGACGCAACTCCGTTTTTTTTAACAAAAATTTGTGGATTTTTGCTCGTTACTCTGAAATTGCAAAAGTCAGAAGGCTGATAAAATCTCCATTTTCTTTACGAAACACTCTATTCTTCGCGGTCAAAAATGGAAAAATTCGGCGATGTTCACAAAAAATTACAGGTTATTAAATCTTATATTTGTCGATTTTTTGAGGTTTTATGTTTACTTAGCATGAAGCAAAAAAGGCAGAATTTATAATATTATTTTGTACATTCCTTAAGTGAAGACATATTACCTGCCCAATAATGGGTTAATTCTAAAATGAATACGATGGATATCGTGATTATTTTTTTCTTAATAATACCGATTTTCTTAATAAGCGATATTGGTATCAAATAAAATAACTTAAAGACTAGAATGCGAGAATCACAGTAGTGGGTATGCGGGATTCGGTTCCTGCCGAATATGACATTCCACCCTTTGACTCGCAGTTGTTTTCATAGCAGGATCACTGCAAGCAAAAATTAAGTTTTAGTAAAAACAAAGATCACTTGTTCAAACTAATCAGCCAGCCAAGGACATTAACCAATTCTATAAAGAGTTTTTTGTTTATTAATAAAAGATGATGTTTCAGGCACCATAAGAATTGCGATTTTAAAGAATCTTCTAAATCTTATCGAGTTAATGACCTGCTTATATACTAGAAAAACGATTAAACGCAATCCTGGCTGGAATTATAATCAGGTTGGGCAATTCGAAATATCCCTCCTGTTCTGGCGCGCTTAAGTTGGGCTTTAATCAAATAAAATAAATACAAAACGTTTTAAGAGCATTTCTTTGTATTAACAACTACATTTATTAATTCGGTGATCGACTATTTTATCACTCACTCCTTTTATGTTTAACGATTATTTTCTAGCAGCTCTCGTTGCCTACGTTACGCATAACCGTTGATTTCCAAAGCACAATGGAATGTATATAAGTATGTACATGTATATAAAAGAAAACAATTACGACTTTAAGCATGTACGAACATGCAAGTAATTAAAAATTTAACTTTGTTACATGCTTTTTTTTTTGTGCCTTTCAACTTCTCCAGGTTTTTTAACATTTAGTGTCATCAAAATCTGTCCAGTTTCCAATTCTATAAGCATTTTTGTTCGGTGCAAAGTTTGAAGGTGTTTTGTTCTTTATTGTGCTTTTCATTATTCCTTTAAATTTTGTTTTTCGCTTGACTTGGTTTATTGCGGTTTTCCTAACTTTGCCATTATTAATTTACTCTTGCCTACAGTTTACTAAATCTATTGCGGCTGATTCTATTGCAATGCTCTAATAATGCGTGTTTTGTGTGCTATTTTCACTTATCGTTGTAAATATTTCATAAATTTTTCGGGTCTTTTTTCTGCATTGGTTCTGATTAGACAACCGACCCTTTAAAACAGATGGTTTGACAAAGTATTTAAATACTATAAAAATAGGCAAACCTAACATTTCAGAAAATGTATGAAAAGTGACTCTGCATATGACTATTTCGTCTACTCTTCCCCAAGCCATACATTTAATTACCTCAACCATCGCAGATACTTTCGAATGAACTCCCATGTCTCTTTTTCTGGCAACGACAACTCTGGTGGTATTGAGAGTCTCTTTCGATGAAATTTTTCAAACGCTGATCCTGATTTAACCGTTAATTCTCTATATCAAATCAGAGACTCGATTTCGCTTTCCAATTTGATCATCTCAAAAAATTACGTGGCTTGAGGTCTCGAAAATAGAGTTGTGCAGCTTGGGCTGACGAATTTTCATCATGTATACTCAAATCATGTTCTGACGATATATATGGTATTATCTCAAAGATTTTTAATCAATCTTTGAAAACAGGTGGTTCTTCCTTTGTGTTGGAAAAGTAACTTCCTTATTCCACTTCACAAACATGGAAACAGACAGCTCATCAAGAACTATAGAGCTATTGCCAAGTTACCCAAATAGTTTAAATGAATTGTTAAGAAGAAGAAATACACAAACAGATTTAACGTGACGTGTAACTGGATTTGTTCGATTTATACGTTCACATACTTCTTTTCCTTCTTTCTTTCCACAAAGATTAGCCTTTTTACAATTTACAATTTTGAAAAGTTTTGCTCAAGTTTTCCAAAGGAAATTTTTACTCAACGCATAATAGAATAGAATAGAATTTGAATCCAATAGTGGTGTTATTGAAAGGGAGTTTACCGTTTTAGCTTTTCGCTCTTCTGAGATTTTTATTAGAAACCATTGTCACAATTATTTGATTTCTTCTTCTTTCAACTTTCTCGAAAATTTGTGAAAAACTCTTTTAACATTTTGTAACAATTCACTCGCTATTAAATTCATATTCAACGACTCCGGTCAGTGTCGTAAATTAAAATCAAAAAAACACCTCTAAAACTGTCAACAGAAATTTTTCTCGCTTTCTCCTCACGATTTTCTTCTTGTTTAGCGTTCAACCCTACCAAGTTTTTCTCTGCGTACCCATTGTTCAGGCACACCAACTTTTCTCTTTACGACCACCAATACTACTCATCGAATACGACAAGAAAGTTTATACTGTATTATTAATTCTAATTTATTAAACTAGTTGGTTCAAATATTAGAGCATAGTAGTGGTGCATATGATGACGTCTTGTTTGATTGAATGTCTTATTTGCCAAATTCATTAACTTAAACAGGTGAACTGACGGCGATACGCTCTATAAACTCAAACGTCTTGGCTCTATAATTAAGTTTCAAACGTTTCTTGCACAAGCGTAGCTTTTACAGCACTGTATTCGAAACTGTTTGAAAAGGACGTCTTCAACACGCCATGTTAGGAGAAGTTGCGGAACAGGACCGACGAGAATGTCAACCCGCTATTTGCCATCTATTGCTCTCGACAAATTAAGCGAGGAAAGTAAACGACCATTTAACAAGGACTTGACTGTCAACGAACGTGTAACCTCTCCGATAATTACACCAAAATTATATGCAAAGTATTGCGACTGGTTGGGAGCATTGCACTTTCGAATCCTTAATAATTAAAATAATTAGAAATTTCAACAGTGATATCAGTGCCTTTTTTTTGCCAAGTTGTATTAGATCAGTAAATCACGCGAAATTGCTCTATTGTTGAAAAAACGTTGTAGCAACAAAGTGTAAGCGACAAATGTTTGTCCCTACCAAAGTAATGGAATTGGAATATTTTCTTTGTAATTCAACGTTTTTAATTTATACTGGTAAACTAGTGAACTAGTAAAAGTTGTCTTTTAGAAGAAAACATAATCCGTGTTTATATACATGTACATATATTCCCGTATTATAGATTAGGTCCCCAAACACTTTAAGAAATCCACAAAATTCGGATGTATGCCGGAAGTTATTTTATTTAATATGCCTCCAGTTTTAATACTTTCTTTCAAACTTTCTAAATTTCAGAAAATATAACGATAGTCGGCCTCCCGGACTTTGTGAACAACGATTTCAAAATAGCCTTATATGCAAAGGAAGCACAAAGATATTTGTGTTTCAACGAACATTGGAAATTGGTTGGAATGGTAAGCTAAAATATATGTAAATGCAAAATTGAAGTTTAGTTTATTTGCGCACTGATTATTGAAATAAAACAGACAACATGCTAATAGTAAGCTCTTTTCTTTGGCGTAACACGAACCTTTATTTCTATATATCTTAGCATGCCTGTGTAATTCTATCCAAAGCTACAAGCAACGTTTACAATATACTTCTCAGATGACGACAAATACCTCGATGGGAGCAAATCTCTTCAAATTTATACGCCATTTCTTTCCTGCTTTTCATTTAAAGCTATTATCGACAATCGGAAAGTGAAGATGTTTTCTAAATAGACGAGAGAAATACGTTTAAAGAAGTAAACTTATCACACTCTAGTAGAGTCGCTACATTGACTGCAATTGCGTCACAATCCGCACACAAAAGCAATTAACTTCAAATGGCAACAAACGCAGTAGCAATGCTGAAACGCTAATCTAAACTTAACCTTACAAAATCAAATACAACTCAACCATGCAATAACAAAGAATCGACTGTTTTCAATGCCAACTAGTTCCACAAAGCCTTCAATCAAAACAAACCATTCATTAAACCAGCAATTTCAAAATATAATTTTCCTCCAGCAAGGAGAGCAGTTCGTTCTCGCCTTTGTTTTACCACTGACTGTTGCTGGGGGCTTTAACAGTGTGTACATAATCGAAAAGGAACAGTTCTTGTGGCATTGTATTGGAAAACCCACTCATCCAAAAGATCTTTGTGTTTTAAATGCAATCCATGCATTTTCTCATGTAGACTTTTTTTCTTGAAAAAAGTGCTATTAACGTGGATTAACCATTTGAACAAATATATTTTGTGTTAGCACTTCTGTAAGCAATATGCTTCACAGTCGTGTTAATATTTAAGGAAGTTAAAGATATGTAAGTTGCAAGTGCTTATAAGCAGTAGAGCATATACATCTTGCTTAACCCCTTGAAAGGAAAACTAACTGATAATGACAAGCTGGACTCGCCCGAAATTATTGAGGTTTGATGCTTTTTATGAGAGAAGTATGTGTAAGTCATATCGAGTGTATTGCTTTGATATACTTGTGTGCATGCTTCTAGTTACCGTTAGAATGTAATTTGTACAAATCTATGCAGCCATTATCGCGTAAAATAAAAGACCGACATGGCGTGAAGTGCAATAGCGGTTATTTTACTTGTGATATCCGTCTATAGAAGTTATTACATTTTTTCATAAGGAGTGAGACAAGCTTGGAACGCAAACGATGCCAAATAGCACTGCATCTTCCGGGGTTTTTTGAGAAGTACCATACACTTGAAACTTATTAGTACTTTAAAATTAATCCGAATTAGGATAAATATATATATACATTTATATTGTTTATTACATTATGTTGAGACACGTACTTACTTTCGTTTAAATACTATGTACATATGAATATAACAATAAACATTCATATAAATGTGTGAAACAAAAATTATTTTTAATAATAACAAATTATTTGAACAACAAAACCATAAGTTTCTATGCCAATCCCTCCTCTCTGCGATCGCTTTGGGCATGCAAAGTGCGCCGGCATTATAGGCCGTACGGCTGATGCAGTTATTGATCCTTCCAAAGGATTGCGTTGGTCATGTCCCGACTGTAGAAAGCGGGACATTGACTTCTACACGGAGACGAAAAATGATTTTTCAAAATTAAGTGAAAACCTCGGCTCCATGTGCAAAATGTTTGAGGAAATTAAGTCTAGGTTTGATGAGTGTCGCTACAGTGAGCACTCATCTCCTTC
>KK500197.1:10307-34061 GCA_000688715.1 Glossina pallidipes | reverse complement strand
AATTTATATAATAATAATAATAATAATAATAAGTTTTTTTAATAATAATTAATTTAAGATTTACTTTAAGTGTCATTTGAACTCGACTGTTGCTTGTTTTAGTTGAGTTTCTGTATAAGTGGAATAAATAAATAAATAAATAAATAAATAAATAAATAAAGCTAAGAAAATTAATTGGTCTGCCGGAGCAGTGCTGACTGAAAATAAATTGTCGTTCAAATGGTTAAGTTTGCTTTTGCTACATTTTTTTTGTGTAGTGAATGAATTAATGCTCAGCTCGTAAATTTCTGGCATGAAATTTACAGCCCGCATAACTCCATCATAAAATAAATGGAAACGAAGTAACTGTTGTGTTTAAATTGATTAACTGTCTCAGCTAAGAATGTTAATTGGGCTGTGAAATGGAAATTTCAAAAACAAAAATTATTGGCCAATGGCAACGGTATGATTCTATCTGAGCGCATAACTTGCGGTAAGTGTTTCAGGCTCGCTACAAGAATAATGGATGCAGTGACTCGTCGAAGAGTATCCATTGGTAGTGCTCCGATTGTAGGTTGAAAAAATTGAGTTATACGTTTTGTTCTCACAGACCAAGTGCGGTTTTGGGGACTTGCCAAAAAGATTATTCCCACTTTCATATCTTTAATAACCAACAATATCTTTTCAAAAAGTCTAAGTTCGTTTGTGATGGTACTCTTCTTGCAACATTTGCCATGCCTAAACGTCCTACGTTCATGTGGATAAAAATAAAAACAAAAATAGTGATACTGATATTGCTTCTGAGCAAAACTTGTTAGTTTTGAGCTTTCCAAGCCCCTTTCCTAGTCAATGCCTGGCTCATCGAGTCACGGCTTGCACTACTGTAACTTGCTCATTGGCAGCAGAGGTGTCTTCTTCACCTATCCAAGCTTCGGCACTTAATTTAACATGCTCTCAGCTCTCGGATTCAGTGTATGCACGTACCGATCAAGATACGGATTTTGTCTTGGAGGGAAGAAACGGCAATGTGGATGATAGTGCATCTACTATCGCTCTAGTGGATCCCTCTCTTCGTCTTATTAAACGTGGCTCAGTAGAGTGCCTTAATGAAAGTCAGTTTTTCTTTTAAGGATTGATGCAGCGTGTCACATTTCAGTTTGCATTCCTGATCTTAGCTTTGATAGGTTATCGTCTTTTACACTGAAGTCGAACCAGCAGAGGAGTATCGCCTCCTTTAAAATCCTTCTCCTCAAGGAGTACCGTGTCACGGTTCTAGATAAATCTTTCTGGTCTAATGGGATTTTAATTAAAAAGTTTATCCCAGGATTAAAGCATCCAAGGGGCAAACATAGGAACGATCCAGCAGTGCGGGGATATGTAAACTCAATGATGAAGATTTTTTAGTATTAACATTTACAGACACTTGGTTGAGGTCCCCCTCGTTTTTTAACAAATTGAATGTTTCCATTTTTTAGGTACTTCGTGACTAGAAGTAATTTATCTCAATTATTTCTGGTGAAGATCGTCATGTGTTCTCAAGAACTGCGTAGCAGAGATGCATCTGATTATTGCATTCATTTTCAACCGTTCTCTTGAAATGGGCAGGTTTCCGACCTGTCGGAAAACTATTTTTTTGTCTGCCGCTTTATAAAAGGGGGAAAAGAGATCATGTTGCAAACTATAGAAAAAATTTCCAAACTCAGCGTTTTACCTAAATTATTTGGGCGCATTGTAACGTCTCGTTAAGTTTGGTATTAAGTCTGCTATTGCTCAGTGCTAGCATGCATTTTTCAATGGTAGGTTGACCACCACTAACCTTCTTAAATTTGGTTGCGATGTATTTGAAATTTTTTTGTCCTCCTAATTCGGAAATTGAATCATGTCTCTTTCAAGTTGACTTACATAAGTTGGCAAACTGGTGTTCCTTCAGTTTCGTGAGGTTAAATCAAAGGAAATGTGGGCAGTCGTCATTTTCGAGTCGAAAGTTGAAGAATGTGGACTCATCTGTAGACCTCGATACCTTGTTTGATCACAAACTTGCATTCAATTTGCATGTTCAACATTCTGTGAATAAAACTAGATCGGTGCTAGGCTGATCAAAAGAATTTGACGACCTGTACGTGTTAGCTTAGTTCGACCGTACGCCTCGGTCGTACGGTCATCTTCGCATAGTCGAATTCCTTAGAATCTATTCAGAAGCAGGTTCTGCTTTTTGCGTTAAGAAATTTAGCTTGTGATTCACCTGCACCTTTACCTGGTTATGAAAATAAGTTCCTACTTATATCATTGTCATCACTAAAGAAACGTAGGATAGTGTTAAATATCACTTTCATGGTGGAACTGATTAATGGTGCGATCAACTCGACGGTTTTGTTAAGTGCTTAATTTTAATGTTCGTATCCGTCCGACCAGGAAATTTCTTTTTGAAAACTTACCCAGTTCTCGTTAAATTATTTTTAACCCACTTAGCGTCCTCTGAAATAATTTAAAGCAGATTTAAGACCTAATTTCCTTATCGGATCCTGTTGCTTTCATTAAGCCTACTCCGCTTAATACCCGTTTCGTAATTAATGTAAAATCCTCTTAATGAACTGCTTTAAACAAACGTACTGATTCATGCTTATAAATCGATGTAGTAGGGTGTGGGTGAGTTTGATGAATAATGATGTCCACGTTGTTTATTTCTTATATGTTTATATAAATTATCATAGTTTTAAGATTTTTTTGGAATTCTGTAATTATAAATAAATAAAGAAATAGACATGTTGCTCTCCATCGCTTCTTCATTTTATATAAGAGTGACAATTTTCCAGTAGGTACCAACGGCTATAAAGGCTTTCAATCTGTTTTGATATTTCATAAAAAATAAAAAATATTTTCACTGGACAAAGCAGATTGGATTAACTTCTCTAAAAGGGACGGAGAGATTCTAAACAGAAAGGCTTTCAAAGATAACTGCAACTGTAACGCTGACTAAAGGTATCCACACTGCTGCACATAGCTTCACACCTCAATCCAAGAACCATATTAAATGTACATTCCTTTTTTGGTGAAATAACAACCAAACCTTACTATGGCGGAACAAAACGGACAAATGGCATTTTCCGTATGAAAAATTTATTGTAGTGGTAAAATGACAAGCTTTGCAGTCCATGCTACTTGGCTCCTACCATCAAAACAAATTATTATACGTGTCAAGGCATGAAACATCCCATGAAATGTTAAGTTCAATTGTATTTATTTCATACGTGTCAAGATAAACTCGCCAAGCTGAACCTTACATATCAAATGTTCTTTGGCATGAGACAAGGTAATACTTGGATTGAAGTTGAAAAAGAAATTCTTATTCTTTATTATGTTCCTTATATACTATTTCTTAATAAAAAAAATTCTTTTAAATTTCGTCTACGTACATCAGCATAATGATAATGTAATCATAAACAATTAATATGGGAAGCCTGCTATAATGCTTACATTATTTGTTTTCAGAAAAAACTTAAAGGCAGCCTTTTCGTAAGCGAAACACTCGTTTTGGTTTCCATTTTTCTCTATTTTGGGGATATACGCTACGCTAAAAATATATTATAGCCTTACTCTTGAAAGAAGAAAATTGTTTAGGTGTTTGTTTGTAAGCATAAACAATTTTGTAAGATTATTTTAATAAGTTCATTGCTGATTATTATTATAAGTTCTTATACTCACAAAATTTGAATTATAGTTTCCCAATGTACAAATGCATGTACAGGTTTTTATAATTATGAATTAATTTATTTACACATTGCAGAGGTTATGATAAATTATTTTATACCGCTTTTAAAGGCTTATTAAATTATAAAGTAAATCCGCCTTGTGGGATTTCACGTTGTTGTTCAACTCTTTTGAAACCCAGTTCATACCACTGAATTGCGATTTTTAGGTAAGTCTAGGTTTCATTTACAATTCTTAGGAAATCTATTTACAAATTATTTTCAGAAATTTGAATTTATAACGTTTCCATTCGCTTTTATATTACGACTGATATTGACCCAGTTTGCAACTCATCTTTCGACTGACATGGCCCTCTACAAATATTTTGCTTATATACCCTTTTACAACCAAATCCGTTTTTTTGCTAAATTTCTGCCAATTGTTGTTAATCTTTCCGCCATTCGCCAGTCGCATGACGCAAGTAAAGCGCCTTCAATGTGCACTTTGTTTTCTCCTTTATTTAGAGTTTTCATTCTTGGAAAATCGATTAATTTTCATGAAAACTCAAATTAATATGGCATTTTCGTAACAATAATTATGAAATCATAAGTATATTGAAATACGTATGTTTGTGGTTATGTGGGTGTTTGGTTACAATATTTGTTAGCTAAATCCTTATGGACAGCCTTAACTTTATCCTTTGTTTTTATAGTTATGTTAGGTAGTATTACTTTTATGACTTCGAATGGTTCTTAATACGCCTCATCTACTTTCCTTCTATTGTTTTCATTAGGATGAAATTTCCTCGATTAACTCGTTGCACATTCAAAAATCAGCTTCAGAACAGAATATCAATTCATTATATTATTTTATTAAAACTACTAGGCTTAATATCTAATGTACATTTTTATAAATTACAGCTGTTAGCGTGTGTTGCTAGTGCTCGGCTTTTGCACACGCATTATTTGGGAAGGCATAATAGTGTCTTTATTTGACGCCGCATTCTCTCAAACGTTTGCAAAGAGGAAACATATATTTAGCTACTTTTCACTCTCGTTCACATTATCGTAATAAAAAAGTGTATAAGGTGACAAATCATGTGGCTCGACCTTCTGACCAATGGTTCGAAGTTGATTTACGCGACGTTTCCCTATGCGCTAATCGTCTAATTTTATCAAATAGTGTGGTTTTTCTAGCACTTTCATAACCGTGCCAAATATCCATTTTTCTGTCGAAAAATAATATCTGGTCGCAACCCTCTCCTACGCTTTAAATTTCGATTTATATACATTTTTACTAAAGAAGGTGATCTTCCAATTGTTACATGCGCATTGCGATGGTGGGCTAGAAAAATTTTACATATATGTATATAATTCATATCACCGAAGGGTTCGAAGGGGATTGATTAATACTTAAAGAATTTCAAAACAGCAAAAAATTTAACATTCGATTTTGTAGTTACGGCCATTTTCTGTGTGCATCGTCCAACTTTAAAACAATTAAACGGGAAAGCGAAATAGATAAAAACCTTCAAATGGGCCCCTTGTTTGTTCTCAGCAACGCATAGAACATTTTAACGGATCAAGGCAGTATTGTTGGCAATTGGTACAATCTTTTTACCATATTTGAAATTTTCCACCAGCAGTAGTTTCTAGCCAATTTTTTCACGCAAGTTATTTCAAAGTGTGTGCAATTCTTCTTAAAATTTGCTTCTTAACCTTTATTCGATTCTGTCTCCTAAAAGATAATCTTGTTGTAAAGAGAATTCAGAATAATCAATACCAAGTAAATGTGGTTGCACTATTCTACTTTCATGAAGTCCAGATATTAATTGTAATGTTTCGACATCTTTACACTTTGTAGCAGTTAAATTTAATACAGTAGCTGGAAGTGTTTCAATCATATTAGTTTGCATTGCATCACTTTCTTCTTCTAGAATTGGCGTATACAGCATTCGCACTTTCGGGAGATTGTAAAGAATCGTTTTGCGAAATAAGGCAGTTTGTAAGGAAGGGTTTTACGAAATATCCCTCACTCGTAAGCAAATAAATTCTAAAAGAAGTTGGTCTATCTGTCCAATTCATGCGTTAAGTTACACGTTAAAGTATATGTATTTCTGAGTCAAATATCTTCTTAGCGTAAGTGTGGTACAAGCATGTATGAAAATATCTTCTCTTCATAAACATGTTTCAAATCTTCACGCAGCATAGGTACTATTGAGTAAGGCATCGTAGGCATATACATAAGGATCTTGTATTCTTTATATATATTTTTGTTATTATTCTCACACTTCTATATGCGAAATCATATACATGCATAGGCATGTGCTTAATGATCCTATACTTTATATTTATCGTTGTCATACGCGAAATCATAAACCTAAAGGTTTACTTGTTTATTAACAGTTGCGTCACAACTGCACATTGAATTTTCTTGGCTTAAGTGGCACACATTATAATATATTTACTATCATTACATGCATAAACATATACATAATGATCTACATATTTTGTGACCTACCCTTGTTTCTGAAGTATTACTTGTTAATGTCAGCGTATTGAATTGTTTTTGCTATGTAATATAATTATTTTTCCTAGCCACCTATACTTTCCATACATAAATTTTCCATACATAAACATATACTAAGCGAAAAACATATACTAATACGGTATTAATATATATTCGAATACATACATAAGATGGCATTGATATATTCTAACGCATCCATACACGCACATCCATAGCATTGATATTTATATTCGAGTACATACTTAAGATGGGATTGATATATTCTAACGCATCCATACACATAAAATGCGTGCCAGACGGCAACAGGCATAAGCAGAGCAACAGCCTAACGGGATAGCGATGGTGGTCGCGGCTATAAAAGAGCATGACACAACACGCTTGGCTTTTCATTCCTGTTACAGCGGTCAAGGCGGTAAGTGATATCTGACAAAATAATTCTTTATTTTAGACTTCACCGATGGGGGAAATTTTTTATTTTTTCTTGAATTACGGATACGAGATTGCAGGCCCTGCGTAGCCGCTATTCCTTTACTACGGAAGCGACTACTCTCTCGCATGATTTTTCGAACGGCAAAGGACAAGAAAAGCAACTAGAATACAGCTAGGAACGGATGAGTGGCTGTTTCGGCCCATAAGACTGGTAGTTGGCAGTAATTTGATACGTGGAGAAAGCGGAAAGTAATATCTGATAAAGTAACTACGAGTAAAAGTCGGGTCGCCAATCTCCGCGCTGGTTGAATTTCTTCTATGAAATCATAATTAGTTATCACATACGAAAATCATAATGATAACACTTTCATCAGTTATAATACGTTAATCACAACTGTATATAGAAACGTTTTCATCCTAAAATACACGAAAATACCTTTCGAATTCCAAGTAAACAATAAAGAAATACTTTTGATGTAAATAACATTGACACTGACTTTTTTGATAAACCTATTCTACTTAGTGGTTTTCTGTAAGCACATTGAACTTTCAGACATAAACGTATTGACAAATTTGTTTTTATACCGAAACTAACTGGCTACGGTTCACGATCAATTTAACAATAGCGTTGTTGCATAGATAACAATCTCTGTGAAGCATATTGAGTAGGTTTATCAGTTCCATCTACGAAGCTGTAATTTATAACAGAACAAACACTATGAGGTGAAGGGCCTACTCCAAGGCTGGTGGAAATTGAAGACTATAGTGTGCTAGTACGGCGTCTGATTTTATTTGTTCTTCAACTTTTTTGAACGTCTCTTCACCATCTTTACTCCATTCAAACCGGAGGAATTTCTTTAATAAATTGTTAGTTGAAAATAAGAGTGCACTGAAATTTGGAAAATATTTGCCGTAATTACCTGTAGGCTAATTATTACATGAGCTTCTGCATTATTTGGTCTGCGAAATACGTTGAATAGCGTCAAGGTTTTGCAGTATTTTGTGTATGCCGAGCTGGCCAATTACATAGCGACAATTGCCTGTGTATTCATGAAAAAACAGCTTTTTTGCGCATTAGCTCCCTTGCTGCATTCCTCTAAACGTTTTAGCACCTCTTCCAAACAATTGAAATATGTAGCATCATCCGGACGTGTTATCTTGATATATTCAATGAATACTGTCATAACACTGTATGGATCATTCGCAATCCATGCCTAAATTCTGCATTGTCATATAAACTAAAGTGCGTATTCAGTATTAACATGAACTTTCATTCAGAGGTAAACGTTGGTTGTACCCAATTTACCAAATTTTGTCTCCACGAGCAATATTTGCAAACATTTTATCAATGGTTAATGATCGGCACTCAAAAATTAAGCATAAATTTACGGTTACTTCATAATCTCCATACTCTCCAAACTCCATTACTTTTCGTGGTATGCGATCGGCGTGTTCAGAATCATTTGAGTCCCCTTTTTGTAAGATGTCTTGATGTGTTAAGAACGTTGGTGTATATTTATTCTTAACTCTATAAACTGTGTACCTGTTATTTCCCAACAATTTATTGAACTCATTTTTGGAGTCTGCAGGTAATTTCCATAGTTCAGCTTGAACGTATAGTAATTCAATATATTATCACCATTATAGTCTCTAAAAATTTCATTCCAATTCAATTCCAAAACTGAGAATCAATCACAGCCAGTTAGGGGCCACTTGAACATATACGAAGCCAAACACTTTTATTTTATTATTATTTTTATTAACTAACCAATTCTTGATCAGATTTGTACAATTGAAATTTCGGGAAGTACCTTTTCACGTCTTTATCAATTCATCTTTTTGAATTTATATTTTCCCACCGGCTCGTTCGGGCAGGTTTATTGTGACGGCTGTCCTTAAGACTTTATCCACTGGTAGATATTTAATTTCCACCAATTAATTAGGTACTCGGTTACTGCGGGCTCCAAACAGAAATTGATTTCATAGAGAGGCAATATATTTTGTGTCCTGTTACGGTTTGGAAGTCTTTTCAATGTTCAATGTAATGTAATTTTGTAATTTTCAGATTGAAGGAATGTTTTGTTGGCATATGTAGTGTCTGTTTCAGACATTTCCTCCACTCTGGCATCGCTAGGGAATTCGGGTGGACTCCGTTTTTTTGATCCTCTGTTGCGTGTATTCAACTATTCTTGTAATTATTTCCTTCGTTTCTGTTGGGGTTGAAATCTTTGATAGTTAATATTGTTGTTGTGGTTTCTTTGACTGCTATTATTGTAATTATTGTTGGAATAATGGATTGGAGAATGGATTGTTAGGATCGTTATTATACTTTTCATCGAAGAATGAGGAGTGCATTCGTTTCGTTAAAATTTTTCCAATACCCAGAAGAAAGCTTTAGGGACCAAACAAAATACATATATTTTTCAAATTCAATCAAATTCTGAGTCAATTTAAGCATGTTCGTATGTCTGTGTAATACTCGTTTTAAACATTCTCTTGGCAAGAATGAAACTACCGACTATAAATTTAGCAGAACTCTTGAAAGTCCTTGTACGCAGATTGTGGTTAAAGATGAGCCCAATTGGTCGAAGAACACGCCTAAAATACTATGTTCAATGAGAATACCTGCTCTTTGAAAGGAATAAATAATTGGTTTTTGCTTATAATATATATTAATAATAAATGCTGTAGTACCAGTACAAAAATGGACAAAATGGGCTATGCATATCCAATATTATAGTATATTCAAATTAATTCTCTTTTCAACAACTTTGTAGCTCGCAGAAAAAAGCTTCAAAACTCCATAAAGTATGTATATTGTCGGTCCGTTGGTTGTCCATCTTTCCGTGTACCCGACTATACAGTGTCTGTAATAAATATTCTTGCGTTCGCGGGAATATCGCTTAGAAATTTCCAAAAGAAAGTAAAAATAAGCTAAATGATCACAGGACACGCCTGTAGCGCCCATATTCTTATGCAACGAAAATTGCGAAAAACTTTGCCCACTTAAAAATTACAATCCCATATACATTTCCACTTTTGTTCTAAAAAACGAAAAAGACGGCCGCGTCCATCTAATATTATAGAGCATGAACATTTCGCACTTTTTCTTTAGTGTTTTTTAGGATGACGGCATAAGAGATGCGGGCACGGCCAAATATAATTTTCTAAATGGTTTCTTTTGGGGTTGTTGTTACGATCACTATTTTGGTTATCATGAGTATTGCTGTTTTGATACTAACTTCTACTATTAGTGTTGATGCTGTTTCTGTTATTATGATTATTATTATTCCTAACATAGCTATTGTCTCTGTTATTAGCCTTTTTCTATACCTGCAGAGTTTTTTTTCCTATTTTTTTGCTTGGGTATAGAAGTAGTCTCCTTTGCGTTTTTCTTGCGTAAGCGGTTTACGTCTTCTTCTTTACGTTCTCTACGAAGCGTTTTTTAGAATCAGCTTCTGTCATGAACATTCTTCTCGGACGCAATCGTACCTTTGGCGTTTTATAGTGATGATGACCGTGAGGATTTTGTTAGGGTTGTGAGTTGGAAACAAATTTTAATTTGGCAAGGCTAGTTGCACAATCTTAGGGACTATTTGCACGACCGAAAGGATATTGTACAAAAATTGGAGTGATAGGATCAGCATGTAAAGAAATCAAATGCCTTTGTACCAAAATTTTATGTTATGATACAATGATATGTTAAGTAGAGAGTGACAAACCTAGGATTCCAAAGCTTTCCAATCTATGCTGCTCGGCTGGTCCTGCCGAGACAAATTACTTCATACATTGCAAAACATATCCGGCATAAAGCATTCCTATGAAATGATAAGGTGAAATATATTTATTTCCTACGTGGCAAGATAAATTCAGCCAGTATACCAAATCTTCACTCAAGAGCATTGCTTGTATACTATTTCTAAAACAGAATATTTAATACCGCTGTGAAGAAGTGTGTTGAATCAGTTTGGTCTTGTGCATGGACAAAGTTAATTTTTTTGGTGATAAACGTCTATTGATCATTAACACAAATTTCACTAATGAAAGTGAATGTTTTAGTCTGTTTTGCGGGTAACTGAATAATATTTTAATAATACTATTTAAAACAAAACCGATATATGTGAAAATGTTTGTGGGTTTGTTTTGCAACCCAGAGCATGGGAGCTCTGATGTGTTTGCGGACGACGTTTTAATTATTACATTTTGTTTGATAAATAGACAAAGAACCTTGTGATTTGGTGTCTAATTCTCTGAATATGTGATTGAGTGTTATTTGTTGGTTGCTGCAGCCCGCGTGCGGCTTCCTCGGATGTACGTGTTCAACATGGAGGACTACATGCAAAGTGTAAAGGAAGCGTTCGATACATGGGTTAGTTGCCACGGAGTATGTGGGAAAGTTTACGATCTTATCTAATCCGCTAAAATTGATCAAAGTACGCTTGATATTCACGCCAGTGATACCTTTACTCGGTTCAAGTGTCTTAATTGCTTTTCTACACGTAATTTGGAGGAGATACATGATAATGTTAAGTAGAAGAAGAAGCAGTAGTCTTGTGTCGAAGAAATGCAAAGCTCAATATCAAATTGCATTGAAAAGGAGCGAATATGAAGGCGAATTGCATTGAGCAAGCGCCAAGTCAAAGTGAGCAAGGCGATGAAGGTTTCGAATCCCGGAAAGACGAAAAATTGGGAAGTTTCAAAGTGGTAACTGAGCCACATAATGCATGTGGTAATAAGTTCCACGAAAATACTGAAAAGAATATATATTAGAATAAATTCAGAAATTTGCTGAGCTCACGGAAAAAGTTGAAGGAAAGCCAACTTATGCTGAGGCCACGAAGACATTAGTATGTAGGTTCTTTTGATAAGTAAGCCTAAGAATAACCAGAAAAGTGAAAGAACGAAAGCAGATAGTAAAATCATCGTTGATTCCAAGACGTTAAAGATCTCTATTGGTCATTGTACGACCAATCATTCAGCAGATGTCCCCCATTCTCGAAACGCGGTGCTGGTCAAGATAAGTTGTGGAAATAGATAAGTGTTATGCTTTTACCAGCTCAGTATTCACTATAGTTACGACCAAACTAAACTCTAACAAAGCGAGGTTTGAACACCCTAACACAAACTTTGTATCCGCGAATGTTACTTACTTGGCTACTTATGCAGCGATGATGATGAAAGAAAGAAGGCGAGAGCTGCGATTCAAAGCACTAGGTCAAAGCAGTACGCCATTATGATTCTGATTAAACGCAAGCCCCGATTTAAATTAATAGATAGAAGCTTCAGCTATGCTAATAATTAACTTGTGGATAAATGACTTTATTATAATCCAATCCTGAAGTTGCCAAACCTAATTGTGAGAACTTTCTCTAGCATTGTGGCAGAGGGTAGATTAGACTTTGGGTGGGAGAAGGGTAGGGCCCATGATGGCGCAGACGTGTTAGTGTGCTACAAATGCAGAGGTTTTAACCGTTTGCTTAGAGATTGCAAGAGCCCAGATATTGCTTACTAGTGTTACGCTAATTACGGCTCAAAAGCACGTCTTAAAGAGCATATACCTTTGTGCGGTAATTGTACAAAGGCGAATGAGTTTTCCAATTCCGTAATGAGGCATATAAAAATTGGAAAATTTTCCCTATTGGGTTTAATTGGGGAATTTTCCGGAAGTGTGGGAATCGTACCACTCGGCATATGAAACGAGCTTCTTACGGTAAGAAATTCGATGTCAACTTCCCTTTTAAAGTTCTGTGGTATAACCTTTAGAAAACAAGCATTAGAAAGAGTTTGTTTGTGTGGATAATGATACGTTTCAATTCACAGGCTTCACCATTGATAAAGTATGGCTAACTGTGAGTTTTATCAAATCAAATCCTGTCGGTGACGATGGTATTAGTATTAAGTTTGTAAAGCTAGTTTTGCCCAATATTATTCTACCGTTGACTCATGTCCTGATTCACATAAGAACATCTTCTACCTTCTCTTATTGTTGGAAAATTGCTATGATAACTCCTATTGGGAAAATCCAATCTTCTGTTTTTCTTGTAGACTATCGTCCAATTAGTATTCTCCCTGCTTTATCGAAAGTTTTCGAACGGTTAATAACAAATCAGATTGGGTTACACTTGAGTACCAGGAAATTAGTTTGCGTTAATCACTTTGACTGTAAATCTGGATATAGCCATAACGTAGTGACGACTATAGATATTGAGACATTCGTCCAAGCGACAGTAAGGGGGATTGATCGTCCTTGTAATGATTGATTTTTCTAAGGCTTCTGATATCCCTAATTAACTGTTTTTGCAAAAGCTTTAGTACGAGTAAATCTGGACATAGCCATAACGTAGTGACGACTATAGATATTGAGACATTCGTCCAAGCGACGGTAAGGGGGATTGATCGTCCTTGTAATGATCGATTTTTCTAAGGCTTCTGATACCCCTAATTAACTGCTTTTGCAAAAGCTTTAGTACGAGTTAGTTTCTGCCCATGGGCGATTAATTCGATGTGGTCTCATTTGGTGGATCGGTGTCAAGCTATGATCGTTGGCAACTCTTCCTCAAATAAAAAAGGTTTCGTGTGGCGTTCGGCAAGGCTCAATGTTGGGAGCTAATTTGTTTAGCATCTTTATCAATGATTTACTTGCTTGTTGCCGTAACTGTCAAATTCATTTATATACTGTTGACGCGTAAATTTATGTCTCGCTACCTTCTTGATTTGGAGATTATTCTATGCAGCTTGTTACCGAATATTTGGATCACATTTCCATTTTATCAGTATGTAAAGTGTGGTCTCTTATCTCGGTTTTCGACCCCAGTCTGATTCGAGCTCCAGCGATCTGGTCAATTTTGCGATAATTCGTAGTCATTTTATGTTCATACATCCGTTAAATTGATATTATTTAAATGCATAGTCATGCCACTCAAGCATTATGGTACTAACGTTGATGTTCACAAGTGCGTCAGATATGTCTTCAATAAACGAAAGTGTAATAAAATATTTCAGTTTTCGCTCAAGACTCTGGATTCTTATCTATCAACGTACCACAATAACAAACAAGTAATCTTTCTACACCAGCTTATCTGCTGCCGCATACCAAGATATTTATATGAGAAGACTGTGTTCGCTAAATCTGACCACACGGCGAATCCAATGCTGATTACAAATATTTACCATCGTCGAGAGTATTTTTTGTTAACCACTCAATATTATATTTTGTTGCCACTCAATAGCAACATCGTTGTTAGCCCTAGGATGTTTGTATCTTGCTTATTATGCCTTATGACTTTCTGGCACGTCATTCATATATATAAAGATGGTTAGTATTGTGCAATTTTAAAGTCATTAAACTTTATTTTTTTTTTATTAATAAACTAAGTTAAATTCAACCAAAATATTCTTTAAGATTTCTTACGATTATGCTCACTTCATAAACATAAAAAATCAGTTGGTCACCTGATGTAATATAATTGTACCATTTGTTTTCAATAAAAACGCAAACGCAGCATTCTTGTTAGAGTGCAAATTATTTTTCTTTTTATTTCCCCTCATTTTATTTTTCTTTATTTTGTGGATGGACTCTACGCATTACACAGATTACTATACGAGAAAGCTACCGCTCAATTTCGGAAAGAAATAAGGAAAACAAAAGCTTTCTGCTTTGAACAATACTCCAAAACATTTGATAGAAGCACTTCGGTGGCGGTTGTATGGAACAGAATCAATGATGTAGCGAGGATTCCATACTCCATTGATGTTAATTGTCCACTCGCGACATTATAATAATCGAAGCACACAAGGTGTCTAACCAAATCGGGAAAGTATCGTCTAAGTACTGCTTCAACTGCCATTCCCCCGGACCTTCATCAAAAATAAGGAAACTCCAATTACTTTGTCAGACTTGTGTCACACATATATATCAATAAACACTGAAATTTGATACACAATGCAATTCATATATATGTTCTATGTAATATATATTTACATAAAAGTTTTACAAGCCAGTGAACTCAAAAAAATTCATTTTTCAAAATTGTCAAATGGACAATTTGCAATTTCAAGTCAAGTTTGTTATTACTATTATTTTAGTCAGACAATAAATTCTGTCGGCTTAATGGAAAACCGTACTTGACATGTGAACCTACGAACGTTGATTTATTAGTCGGGCCTCTACGTACTCGGCCACTCAGGCGCGTTAAGTTTGTTATTTTGTATACACGTGTCAACAATATACCACTCAGCTTTCCTGCTTGTTTCCATCTTCCTATTAGTGTACCTAAATTTTCCCTGTCTTTAACCTGCTCACTTCTCGCCTTATCCAGGATTAATTTTGCTATGTAAGTAAAATTATGAATGAGGAAAATTGTTAACCATCAAGAAGCCTTTTAATAGCGCCATATATCTAGTTATGCACTTTTAATTCAAATGTTATTATTAGGTGGCTGAAGATATTTTGATAATTTTTCACTCGAAAAAGCTTTTCTGGCATTGTATCGGTACCGGGTCGAAACAGCGCTATTGATTTAGCAGCAATTCAATCATCGAACGCGCTTCTTCAGCTTTGCGGAATCTCGTGGCAGCCAAATCCTGCTGCATCGATCTAACAAGTGGTAATCAGAAGTCACCATGTCTTATGAGTACGCTAGTTGTAGCAGAACTTACCATTCGAGCTGCAAGTGTCTATCGTTGACAACCCTTGCAACGTTTGGCCGAGCGTTGCCATGCGCTTTATCTTTTAACCGCTATTGCAGGTACATTCATGCTTGAGTCGATTCATGTCGTAGACATCTGCAGTAACAGTTTCATTGGGTTTTAGCAGCTCGTCATACACTACACCTTGCTGTTCTCACATTAAGCACAGCAAAATTTTATGGCCCTTCGTTAGTCTCCTGGACCAACCCAAGAATTTTTGGATTTGGAATTGTCGTAGTAGAGCCACTTTTTATCGACAATCATAATAAGACATAGAAAGCTCTTCTTTTTTTGCTTGGCTTGCAATGAACTCGAGTGTTGAAACCGTTTGAAAGCATACAAATGTAAATAGAAACAAAATTATCTAAAATTTTCAATAAAACGAAATGGAGTGAAATGCTTTCGTATAATTCAAATAATTACGTGCTTTCATTTCTTAGGATTTTGATTTGTGAATTGTACAGCTATCTCTTTATTTTCATTTTATGTAATATACTTATATATTTACCTACAAAGAATCTATAACGTTTTAAAATGAATTTGCAAATCGATCCTATAACATAACATAAACAAAAGCCAACTTGATAATTGTTACAGGACATCTAATAGCGGATATATTCTTTATATTATTTTTCGCATACAATTCAATTTGAACGTGTAGAAGATATATCGCTTCTTATTTCTTCACTTCTTCCGCTTAATTGCCCGGCCTCTAGCACAACGCGGACACCGTCGTTGAAATAACTTACTACCATTCCATTCAACCTACGCTTGGCTTTTCGTAAAACGTTCTTCTTTGTGCAAGCTTATGATATTTTTGGTTCCGTCTAGTCATCCAATCACTTCAATAAATATTAAGAAGATTTCAATCAACATTTCTACAACATAGCATTGCGTGACAAGAACATGAAAAGCACAAAATCAAATTACTAGCACCAATTTTCCCTAAAATGTATTCAAAAGCCATTTTGACATGCAAAAGATTTACAAAAGTCTACATTTGACAACGTCCGTGTTTTAATTTATATTAAAAAGAAAAAAAAGTTAATTTATTTACCTTTCATAAATTTCAAATTTTTTTTTTGACTCATCTGTTTGTAGCTAAAAAATTTTGTTTGGAATTTGTTTTATTTTTTATTTGCAGCTGTCTTTTCTTATAAATCCAACTCTCTGTAAACTTACGGCTGGTTCGACAGTTTTGAGTGAGCGTTTTTCACAGCAAAAAAACTTGAAAATGGGGCCTAATTAACGCCAATCAGCTGCAATTTTATATCCGACTTTTTCATTTTCTGCTAAACCGATGCACAATGGTTGCAAAATAACGTCTCTCATATCTGTCAAATCAGGCGAAAGCTAAGTATGTCACGTTTCGTGTTATTGTTGGTGGTTCAAAAAAGCATTTAAAAGATCAGCTATAAATGGAAAACAAAATAAAATCCATAAAAAATTGTTTTACAAACAAACGGCTTAACTCCGACGAACATTTTAAATGACTAAATAGAAAACTTACTTTAAAAAAACAATTTTAAAAAAATTATTTCAGAATGTAACATAAAACTAAAAAAACATAAAAAACTTTAATTTGTAACGCACTTTAAACCACGGTATATAATTTGTAAGCACGTCCGTTTTTTTTTTTATTTTTTATTTTATTTTATTTTACTTACTTATACTTGAAATTCGACTAAAGCAGTCGAATTCAAACACAATTTAAAGTAAACCTTATACTAATTGTTTTAAAACTAGTATACAATATAAAGAAATATATGAAAAAAGAGGAGTAATAAAAACAAAAACAAAGAAACTAAAAATAATTATTCATGTATAAATAAATAAGAAGGAAAAAAAAAAAAGAAAAAAAGCATGTACATAGCTAGCACAGCAGCACACTCCACAACAAGAACTGATCAAGGTTGCAGGTAAAGCCCTAAACCATTGCAAACATGCATAAGCTTGGCAACCGACACATTAACAACACCATATAATTTTCGAAAATAAAGTGAGCTACTATGAACGCAAGTTACGACATAGGTAGGTCGCACGTATTAAGCAAAGTTGCTTTAATAGACTTTAAACAGTCCGATAATGAAAATAAGTGCATTTGGACTTCTACAAAAAACTCTAAACAGATTAAACAGCTCACAATTGTATTTACATTGGCCACCCTTAATCAAGATAAATTGCCTAGAGAAATGGTTAGGGACATTAAAGCTTAACTCACCAAGTAATGCAGGCGAGTCTATAGTACCATTTACTAATTTGATTAAAAAAGGAAACGCTAAGAACAAATCTACGTTTCTCGAGAGGATAGCAGAACCAATCTATTTTCATAGGGGAGAAGAGGGGCAGTCGGAGTAAGGATCACCAAGCTCTTTGGACCACCTTTTTATAAAACCAAGCGCGGACCTAGCTTTGCTTAACAAGAGCTTAATATGCAAGTTAAAACGTAACCTACGGTCAAAGAGAACGCCTAAATCTGTGAACGAATCGACGTCGTCCAACTTGTGTGAATCTTTGAAATACTTTGTAATGAATGGCTCCCTTCTTGAGAAAGAAAGCTTGTCACATTTATTTAGGTTTAGTGCCATATGATCCAACCATGCAACCGACCATGCAACCAAATTATTCAAGTCAATTTGAAGCTGATGTGATCGCGATTCTACGGAAAAGGAAGAAAACAGTTTCACATGATCAGCATACGTTGAGATCTAGCTGGATTTAATCCTAGGTGGTCCTAGGTGGCTGCCTTGATGTACACCTGACGGGGGATTCATACGAGGCGATGAAGTTAAACTAAACCTTGAATGACCTATTATGCATGTAAGAATTTATCCATTCCCCAAATGGGAAGCGAAGCCAGAAGCTTAAAAATAAGTAATTTATGGTTAACCAAATCAAACGGTTTGGTAAAATCAGTGTAAATGACATCAGCGCGAGAGCCACTAAAAAAGGCCTTGAAAATATGACGAGTAAACTCTACCAAATTGGTGATCCTAAACCTTCCTTTTCGAAAGTCATGTTGCAATGGAGAAATATACGTTTTGATGGCAAAGGCCAAACGCTGAGTCATAATTCGCTCGAATAGTTTAGCCAAGACACTCATCTTGGCGATGCCTCTATAGTTCTCCACAAGTTGTCTACTCCAACTTTATTAACAGGAATAAGAAAACTACTCTTCCAAAACAAAGGGAAAACACCTAAATTCAAGGACTGATTAAAAATCTTTGAGATAATACCACTACAGCTCTACAGCGCAAGATTGGAGTACACATGATGGAATTCCACCAGGTCCAGGCGCACCACTGTATTTTAGAGAACTCAACACTTCAAATACGTCATTTTCAGAAATAACCAAATTAGGAATTGAAAGCACATTGGTGATCGGATATGGATAGTTTGTCGATAAATCGGAACTAGCAGTCGAAAAGTTTTGTCGAAAATATTCAGCAAAGAGATTTGAAAGGATTAATACTAATCTTAGGACAATTGGGAAAGCAAAGGTCAAGCAGTGTACAATTGCAATTAGACGTACGGTTGTATTGAACTAAATTATGATCAAATAATTCATTAAAGAATACAACAGCTCTATCAGATGTTGAAGTAGGAATCAAACAGCCAGAACTGTCAATGTAAGACCAAGTGACTTGAGGCAAATTGAAGTCACCCAGCATAATAACAAAATCAGTAGGTTTAGACTGCTTGGTCACTTCACAAATGAGGGCGGCCTGTTTCTTATATGTGGAGATATCTGAATTTGGTGGAATATGCGAGTAGATTATATATAACTGTTTATTAGGAAATTCAATGTCAGGAGTTGTGGGAAATTCAATTGAATAGGACGGGTCGCAGATATGGCAATTAAAACACCGCCACCACTGCGATAGAGTCGATCATTTCTGAAAAGCTGAAACGAATTAAGGAAAAGTTCCGACGAATATAAATCAGGTTTTAAGCAATTTTCAGTTAAGGCCAAACAGGAAAACTCCATGCTCACTGAATTAACGAAAGTTGAACGAATTTTTGAGTTGAGGCCTCTAACATTTTGGTAGATGACAGAGAATGAGCCTGAAGAAACATTTAGTTTTTTGAAGGGGAAAGGGTTACTGCATTAGTCTTAGTATTACGGGACGATCTCGGGGGATATATTCCTTAATTAGGGATCCAACTGGCTACAATAGTTTATTTAACAACATATCCATGTTGTCCGTCGGAACTAGGATTTTAAAGGACGAAATTGCTCTAGATTGAGAAGGAGAATGGAACTTTCGCCGCCAGATAACTTTTTATGTTATCCACGGATGTATCAGGTGCCACTCTTGATACAAATATTGCCTTTCAGGGAGGAACTTCTGTCAAGCAAATTTGATCTCTACTAGGGTTCACGGCTGGGGAGTTTTGAGATGGGGAGAATGAAGAAGTAATAACCACACTTGCACGAGCAGCTTGTGCGACGTGGCCAATTTGGTGGCTAGCGTTCATCCTCGAACAGCCAGGGGGAGAGGACGATTTATTATTCTTTTTATTATTTTTAGGCGATGATACCAGAGTAGAGTGAGTGACGTCACCGGCAGGATGCAAGCTTGCCACTTCAGCATAGCTCAAATCCGAAGGATTTCCCGTTTTAAATGGAATTTTTTTGTTATCGACCGACTCAACGATAGCAGAAGCACTATTGTTCTTTGTAGACATTGAGGAAGCGCTAACTTGTTCCAACGAATCAGACTTAGTAAAGCTCCAGAGATGACGTACCAAACGCCACCCAACGAGTTGTAACTTCACCAGCTGGAGAAGAAGATGAGTGTTCAATATAACGAGACTCATCGAACGTAGTCTTAATTATTTCCAATTTCTCCCACAAGGAGCAGAGAATTTTGCTCAAATCTGAGAAAGAATTTCTCGTCTCCGCGAAGAGTTTGTAGAAATCTATGTCGAAATCTATTTCCTACAGACAAAACATGACCATCGTAAGCCTTTTGACGGATCAAAGACTGCATCAGCAGCACGGCCATTAAGGCCAGCGCACTTTGCATGGCAAACACGTTCGCAGAGCACGAGACGAATCGTTTAGATTCTGGGCCTGTTTTCACACGACATGGTGTAAATAGACAATCCATGTGCAGTGAAACACGACAGAAGAAGATTGTGAAGAGACCAGAAAAAAAAAGAATAAAAAGAACAAAAAACTAAAAGATTTAACGACACAAAAATTGTCAACAAATTAAACCAAACTTACCACTTTCGTTGACGCTGTAAATATAGAGCGAAAGCAAAACAAACTGTAAACACAGAGTAAGTGAAAAAAGAGGGACTATTACCAAGAGCTCTAATTGTTGATTGCACAAAACTAAATTCAAT
The DNA here is from genome assembly GCA_000688715.1 of Glossina pallidipes. Lineage (NCBI taxonomy): Eukaryota > Metazoa > Arthropoda > Insecta > Diptera > Glossinidae > Glossina > Glossina pallidipes. Next base: position 13,394 of record KK500197.1, on the reverse strand, counting down.
TTGATAAAATAAAAGGTTAATATGTTTTATTAAAATTAATTTACATTATAATATTTTAGACCTGGATAAAGCAAAGCTAAGATGTACAATAAGAAATTGAAATATTTCTTGCACAGACTTAAAGGGCACACGCAAAGTTGCCAAACTTGACAATATGGCAATATATATAGCAAATAAAAATAAAAAGATGCGCGCGATAGAAGGCAGCATACTTCCATTGACCATTGACATACACACTGATAATAACTGAAATAAAGTTATGTGTATGACCAAAGAAATAATGTTGGGATAAAGGAATATTGTTAAATATTTTAAAACTTTGCATGATTTTGTTGTTAACTGCAGCATGTTGGCTGTTTGTATTTACTGTCACATTTGGCTTCACTTTCCTTTTATTTTTCAAAATATCTATTGAAAGATTTCATGGCCTCATGATGCAATTCTTAACGACTTTCAACATCTCATCCTCGAACCGAAAATGAATTAACGAAAAGATACATAATTCGTACCAAAGACTATAAAATCCTTGAAGAGAAATCGCACATAACTCAACTATAGTTTTTATAAGCTTTCAATAAAACGTGCTTAACACAGAATATTAAGTTAAGTAAGAGCACAATGATTGTGTTATGCGTTGTGCGTGTCAAGATGAGACATATCCTGCATGAATTCCGTAAGAAGCTCGCACAATGTGACTGGGCCCACGAGTTAAGTCCGTCTGTGAGGCCCGTTGTCTGTACTGTTCGCTGTTCGTTGGCCCCTTCCTAGACCGTCAGTGCACATTCCCTGTCTCCCTACCCCCGCTCGCGTGCACACCCATAATCCGCTTCAGCGGTCGGGTATGCCGCTTACGCAGGCATTTTCTCTTTTTTTTTTTTTACTTTTTAAACATTTAAGCTAAAGAATAAACTGCACTAGCTTAACGTTAAATTAAAGAGTCATAGTTAATGCAGTGATGTAATGTAATTATACGAATATAAAAACATAATTTATATTCTTGACAAATACTACGCGTAATATAATAATAATATAATCATATAAATTAAAAAAAAAAAATAAAAACATGTTTGCAACGATTTTTTTTCAAGCTTTTGTGTGGTTACATCGATTTCTTATAAATTTTTTTCTAGGTGCCATTGACATTAATGATTCTTTATGGTTTTTCTTCTTATTGCTGTTGTTGCCGTTCTTATGTGTGTTTTATAGTAAATAAACATTAACTCCAATATTTTTCAAAGAAAATTTTCATTTTTTCACAAAAAAAAAGGTTGTTCAATTCATCTTTTAAAAACCAATAATGAGTAAGCTGTTGCTCAGTTAAATCTTAACACACACAACAATAAATAGAATTATTATTGTTCTTATTTTCAGATAAATGAAATTTTTCTCTTACATATACGCCCATATAAACGAAACAATTGTTTATGAAAATAATTTAAGTGAACCATAAGACTGCGCATTTTTAACAACAAAATATGGTTTGTCATTGTTCGGAATTGACACGATTTTTTGTGATTTTTTTGTTTTCCATTTTTTGCTGTTTTTCGCTTTTTTTCATATGAAATATTGATTGAACTCATTTGTTATATCTAAATTTCAATTTATTTAATAAATATATTTAATAATTTTCGCGTACTTTTTACAATAAGTACATTTATTTTGATTTTTCTTTTCTTGTTTTTAATTATTGCTTTAGTAAATTAACATTTAATATTTTTAATAATTTCAATAACAAAGAAAAAAAGCAAAGTACTATAATCCACAGAAACTCCTCGTCCCGTGTTTTCATTTCTACAACTTAAAATGTAGTAGTCGTTTGGCAATTTTTGGCTAATATATTGTTACGAAAATCCCAAATCCAGTTAATGCTTATTACTACTATTATACTAATGCCTATTACTAGTCGATTTCCGTAAGTAATAAATTCCCTAGTGCATCTTCGCGGCGCCTCATGCAGCCGCCGGCCGACGAAAGAGATTAACAGGAAAACAGTCAGAGAAAAATGCAGGTGCACATGGCCGGCAGCGTCACACAGCTGCAGGCCAAGGAAAACGATTAGCAGAAAACAGGTTAACGGATAAAAAATGAAGCCATGAAGTTAGGTGATCGTAACATGCTGGTAAAAAATGTATATAAGTGGACTATTTGCGGAAGGCAGTTTTTATCGGAAGAGAAAACCGAGTCGTACGAAAACATTCATCTAAAGAATAATAATAGTTGTGTTGAGCAGCAGAAAGTATCGTTAAAAACACAATAAAGAATAAATTGTAAATAATCCTACATTTAGGAACACAACAAAACTTTGAAGCGCATTTTCTTTTCAATATCCACGGTCTAGTGATACGAACCGTATTGAGGAGCAGGGAAATTCGTAACAACTGGTGTCAGAAGTGAGATCGTGGAAACCAAGAGAAATGGTGAAACTAGAAGAACTCGAAGTGGATCAGCTCAAACAGGAGCTGGGAAAAAGAAACCTTCGTACAGTCGGTAGCAAAGCTGAATTAAAGCAAAGACTGGTCGAACATCTTGAAAAAGAGGGAGAAGACCTGTCCGTACTTGAATTCCAATATAGTATCGAGGGAAGGGAGCAAACCGACAACCTGGAAGGCGAAGATGGTGCAAGTGTATCAAACACTGTCCTTATGAAGTTTATGCAACAAATTCAACAACAAATGCAACAACAAATGCAACAACAAACGCAACAAATGCAACAATGCAGATAGAACCGAAAATCGACACAGTTCAGGAAAACCAACGCACCCTGGAAACAAATATAAAAGAAACGTACCAGCAATTCGAAAGCAAAGTAGATGTGCTGGAAGAAAAAGTCGATAATGCGATAGGCCAGTTGGATGCCAGAATCAATGCCCAGGAAGAAGATGTGAAAAGTGAAATAAGAGCATTAAAAAAAGAAATAGCCAAGCTACAAACCAATGATGTAACCACCTCTAGCTCCAGCTCTATCAAGGTAAAAACACCCCTATTTGACGGTACCACTAACTTCAACGCATTCAAGCTACAATTTGGTGTTGTCGCAACAAAAAATATGTGGGATGACGACGATAAAGCAGTCGCCTTAATAACCTC